>JBBPBX010000524.1:20780-96515 GCA_038048925.1 Garcialebias charrua
GGAATAGTTCGGCTTAAGACACATGTGTGCTGTAATTTTTAATACAAATAATTGTTTTTACCATGTTAATCTTGTAAAGTCCTTCGGTGTTTGTTCCCTCGCGGCAGCCACTTCCTCAAACTCAGTCCAGCCTCCTCCTCACGGTTCGGGGCCAGCCGGCCTCGGACCTGCTCTGAGATGAGTCCGGAATCTTGGCGCGGCGCGGCGCATCTGTGAGGTGGAAATGCTCTCCAACGCGCGCTTGGCACGCAAATATGACGTCACATCCGAGCCGGGCCACCAAGTGGAAAAGGGGCATTAGATTCCATCATTTCATCATATCTGTGGCAAGGAAAACGTCCACGCTTAAATAAGACACATCTCCAAAAAACTAAGGCCGCAGGCGGTCTTGCCCTTCCAAATTTCCGCTTTTATTATTGGGCAGCAAACTTGCACTGTCTAGCATTCTGGTCATTCTATTACAACAGGCCTGACAGCCCTGACTGGGTAGAGATGGAGTCACAGTGTTCTGGGAAATGGTCCTCCGTGGCTTTCTTGGGATCCTCACTCCCGCTTCCACCACTTACAACTGTTATAAATCCAGTTATAAAACACTCACTAAAAATCTGGGCACAATTTCGTAAATGTTTCAATTTCTCTAGTTTCTCTCTCTATAGCCCTATCATGTCTAACCAACTTTTCAAACCCTCATCTCAGGACTCTGTTTTTAAAGAATGGCAAAGAAGGGGTATAGTACGCTTCAATGACTTGTTTCTCAATAACACTTTAGCTTCATTTCAACAACTATGTGAAAAATTTGGTCTTCCCCAGTCCAATTTTTTCAGGTATCTCCAAATACGGCACTTTATTACTCTTCATTTGTCCAGCCTCTCCATTTCAACCGATAGCAGTATTGTTGACACTATTCTTTCTCTAGACCCAAATAAAAAACAGTCCATTTCATTCATTTACAGTAAACTATTGGATTTGAAGCGTGCTTCCTCAGATAAAATCAAAGCTGCTTGGGAAGAGGATCTCGGCTCCTCTATTTCAGAGGACTCTTGGACCTCCATACTCAAACTGGTGAGCTCCAGTTCTCTCTGTGCTAGACATTGTCTAATACAATTTAAAGTGGTGCACAGAGCTCACATCTCTAAACTGAAATTGTCCTCTATGTATCCTGATGTCAGCCCATACTGTGTGAGATGCAAACATGCTGAAGCCTCTCTCTCCCATATGTTTTGGTTTTGCCCATCTCTGAACAAATATTGGCGGGAAATCTTTCAGACTTTATCACATGTACTAGATACACGCCTGAACCCTGACCCACTGATTGCTCTGTTTGGTCTTGTAGAGGGCATGACAAACCTAAATAAAAACCAACAACATGTAATATCGTTCACCTCTCTCCTGGCCAGACGAGCTATTTTGCTTAGGTGGAAAGAACCGTTTCCACCCACTCACGCTCAGTGGTTGGCTGACATCATGTCCTGTTTAAAGCTGGAGAAAATCAGATTCACACTCCAACAGAAAGAGGGTAAATTTGAGAATGTCTGGGGACCTTTCCTGAATCTGTTCCAGTCTCTTTGACAACACAACTCATTCAGGTTAATGCAGTCTCTTGGCTATTTTACCTTTTATTTATTTTTTTCCTTTTCTTTTGGCAGTGATTGGGTAGGGATTATTTTCTACATGTTGTAACTTAGATTGATTGTTGTGTTTTTTGTTGTTGTTGTTGTTTCTGTTTGTTGTTGTTGTCTGAAGAAAAAAAATGAAAAATTCAATAAAAAAGATCTTGAATTTGAGAAGCACGGCTGTGCCATGGGATCTCCAGTGTCACCCATTGTTGCAAATCTCTACATGGAGGAAGTGGAACAGAGAGCCCTTAACTCCTATGAGGGGACAACTCCAAGCCATTGGTTCCGGTATGTGGATGACACCTGTGTCAAAATCCAAGCCAGGGAGGTGGAAGCGTTCACCAGACACATTAACTCGGTTGATAACAACATCAAGTTCACCAGAGAGGATGCTAACGATAACAAGCTGCCTTTTTTGGACTGTTTGGTGCATATGGAGGGAGAGGACAGTCTCAACATTGAAGTTTACAGAAAACCAACCCACACAGACCAGTATCTTCTGTTTGACTCTCACCATCCACTGGAGCACAAACTTTCTGTCATCAGAACTTTACAGCATCGGGCAGAACACATCCCCACAAGGACAGAAGGGAAGGAAAAGGAACAGAAACACATCAACAAATCGCTGCAAACATGTGGATATCCCAACTGGGCTTTTGTCAAGTCAGCAAGGAAATCTGCTAAACACAATAATGAACAGAAAAAGTCAGACGGAAAAACATTGTCATTCCTTATGTTGCTGGAGTCTCAGAGAATTTCAGAAGGATTTTCAACAAACATAACATCCCAGTACATTTCAAACCCAGCAGGACTCTCAGACAGAGGCTGGTCCACCCTAAGGACAGAACCCCCACACACAAACAGAGTGGTGTGGTGTATGCAGTCCAGTGCAGCGAGGTCTGCTCAGACCGTTACATTGGAGAAACGAAGCAGCTCATCCACAAAAGAATGTCTCAACATAGGAGAGCAACCTCCTCTGGACAAAACTCAGCTGTTCACCTCCACCTCACGGACAAGGGTCACTCATTTGAGGACCAGAATGTGCAAATTTTGGACCGAGAGCACAGATGGTTTGAGAGAGGTGTGAAGGAAGCTATTTATGTTAAGAGAGAAAAACCTTCTCTCAACAGAGGAGGAGGTCTGAGATTTCAGCTTTCCAAGACTTATAACTCAGCTTTGGAACTGATTCCGAAACGTTCTACACCGGATGGGAACAGAGGTGTCTTGTCTGTAAATTAGACTAACAAATTTCTTTGAGAAGCCTCTGTTTGTTGGTTGGGAGTTGTTTGTTGTCAATTTACATACAGTGTTGTGTCTTCTGTCAGAGACCTCAAGGGAACCCCCTACTGTTGAGGTGTGATCTGTCAATTTACATGTATGTGTTACCTCAGCTTGAAACTTACACATGATGGTGCGTGGTTCTGTTATAACTCCAAACTTTGCACAGTTGTTCATGGAATTGAGAAAGCCTCCCGGATGGGAGTCGAAACGTTTTCTGTTACAAATAAAGTCCAGTTGATCTTGTATTGAACGCCTTTTTGATTTGTGTTAAGGCAGTTCAAATGGGAGGGGAGGCAGAGCAGGCAGAGTGTTTAGCAACCTGACTGCCTGATGAACAGAGCTGTCTCTCAGTCTGCTGGTTCGAGCCTGGAGACTCCTCAGTCTCCTCCCTGATGGCAGCAGTCTAAAGCGGCTGTGTAGTGGGTGTGTGGGATCACCTGCCATGCAGAGGGCTTTCCGAGTGAGGCGGTTGCTGTGTAAGTCCTGCAGTGAGGGCAAGGAGGTGCCGACGATCTTCTCAGCTGCTCTCACGATGCGCTGGAGGCTCTTGCGGCAGGATGCAGTACATGCACCAAACCACACAGTGATGCAGCTGGTCAGGACACTTTCTATGGCACCCCTGTAGAAGGTGCACATGATGGGGGTTGGAGCTCCAGCCCTTTTCAGCTTGCGGAGAAAGTAGAGACGCTGGTGAGCCTTCTTGGCCAGTGATGCAGTGTTCCTGCTCCAGGACAGGTCCTCTGAGACGTGCACTCCCAGGAACTTGGTGCTGTCTACTCTCTCCACTGTGGTGCTGTTGATGGTCAGAGGGGCATGTTGGGCATCCCTCTTCCTGAAGTCCACAACAATCTCTTTTGTCTTCTCCACGTTGAGAGTGAGATTGTTGTGTCCGCACCACAAGGCCAGGCGGCTCACCTCGTTCCTGTAGTCCGTCTCATCGTTGTTGCTGATGAGACCCACCACTGTTGTGTCGTCCGCAAACTTGATGAAGTGGTTGGAGCTGTACGATGGTGTGCAGTCGTGTGTTAGCAGGGTGAATAGAAGGGGGCTCAGCACACATCCTTGTGGGGCTCCTGTATTCAATGTGATGGTGCTGGATGTGTTATTCCCGACCCGTACTGTCTGTGGTCTCCCGGTCAGGAAGTCTAGCAGCCAGTTACACATTGAGGTGTTCAGCCCCAGACTGTCCAGTTTAAGGATGAGCTGTTGGGGGATGATGGTGATGAATGCCAAGCTGAAGTCAATGAACAGCATGAACAACAGAAGTATTAATTATTTAAAAAAACAGGTTGAACCAACTCAATGTGTCTATAAACTGTTCCACATGTGTTGACAATGACACGAGCCATGCATCATTGGCAATGATATGTGACATGGGCTCGTGTCATTGGGCACTTTTAAGTGGGTTTACTGTACTCCAAGTATAACTACACCACTGTCACCAGGAAGGATACCAAGGACTGGATCAGCAGGAACATGGTCTGGTTCAGATGTCATCATTGAAGCACCGGTTATTACTGATTCATCTAAAATTTTATTATAGTGAAAGTAGAAAATAAAGCAGACAGAGCTTATAGGAAAAACTTTTCAAATGTTTTTTTAAAACGTCCTGATGCATGCTCAATAAATTAAGGTTAAGTCAGGTCCTCTGGACGGTTTCTTCTTAGTTGAAACGTTTCCTCTTTTGTCCAAAAGACTGAAGGAAGTCTCTAGATCCAACATCTCTTCTCCGGTGGTTTATTCTAGTCCAGCCACAAAGAAGGATGCAGTGTCAGGATGCAGGTCACAGGTCAACAAGGTGAAATGAGCACACATACAGTGTTTTGGTTGGTCTCTACAAGTTCACATTTTTCACCCACATTCTTCTTAATTCCTCATCTGTAGGTAGGAGATGGAAACTATACCTCTTTTCACAAAAACACTGTTTTTGTTTTGTGTCCGTGTTCAAAATACTGATTTAGTTTGGTTTGGTTGTTCATGTAGCCGTGAACACAACAGGTACCTGAACTCAGCACAGCTGTTTTAGTAAATGTAATGGTGGTTAAATGAATGTGAGCTAAACAAAATCAGTTAACCTAAACCTGACAGTAGTGGTAATAATCACCTGCGTTACTTTAGTTGTTGGAACTTTACACCTAAATATGCTGGTGAAGATTCTCAGTCGTCCAGGGCATGATAAATCAAAAAGGCGTTCAATTCAAGATCAACTGGACTTTATTTGTAACAGAAGACGTTTCGCTTCTCATCTTGAATTGAACGCCTTTTTGATTTACACCTAAATCTCACGTTATACAGTTTATTTTGTGTGTTAGCTAAGCAGCTGAACGACATAAATGTTTTTTTTACTTCCTCAGTCAGTGCTCTGCATACTTTGAGCACTCGTTAGCTTGGGAAAGGAAGAATTAAATGAGACATCCTGATTCAGTGAATAACTCATTATCATGGGCAGAGAACTCAAGACGTTGCTGTGAATTGTCCCTCTATGTGTTTACAACTGGCCCTGTAACAAGTAGCATCCTCAGATATGGACCAGCAAAATTAATTTCTATGCCTCCACCATTCATTGGGGGGGGGGACTAATCCAGACAGTGCAAGAAACAACCGACAAGTTGTATTTTCTTTTGTGAGAGACATCATTAGACTATTGGTACCAATTATTAATTTAAACTTATGTTTTCTTTTTTGGCCAAGACTTAGAAAGACTATCTGAGGGCTGTAATAGAAAATTGAAGTAAAACAAAATGGTTATGCCACTTAAAATAGTTTTAGTTTACCTGTTTACCAGAGGCCCAGCGCCACTTTCGTGAACGCATGACACCGTTTTAACTCATCCAACAAGAGGAAGGTGATGAAAAGTCTGGAAAATAAAGAACCAATTTTAGAGCTCAGTTTCAGGATGAAATGACGGAATCACGATGCCTGCTTCCTCTTTTCAGTGGCTGCACTGAAGCTGCTGAAGGAACTTTGAGGTTAATTGTTCGTGATCTATGTTCTGTTTGCGTTCCTCCATTTCTGTATTTGTGAAGACACACAGGACAAACACTTTGTGTATGCGCAACATCAAATCAAATGAATGATGAAATGGTAGATATGAAGCTGTAATTTGTAAACACGAGTTAAATGCAGACGTGTAGTGATCGTGCTGCTGAACGAGGACACTGAGCCTGTGGAACAAACGTTATGGACTTCTTCATGCTTCAGAGTTCAGTAGAAGCTCAGCTTGTTCAACTGGACTGCACCTGATAATAAGTAGAGACAACACAAAAACTGGGTAAAAGTGTAGTGTCGTTTGTAAAGTTACACAGTCAAAAAATAACAGCATTATTTTGGTTTATTTAGCCTTTAATAAAAAAAAAATTAAATACATTTTTTTTTTCAAAGTCATATTTTCACCATGTTATTCATATATTTATAAATCTCATAGTTCCTAACTAAACATTTAATTTACATGCTAAATATTTAGTTTACAAACTAAATGCTTAAAGATTTAGTTAATAAAATAAATATTTAGGTGCAAATTAAAAATTTAAATTCCAAGCTAAATATTTATTTTCAAAACTTAACGTTTAATTTCCAAACTAAATATTTATTGTCCAAGCTAAATATTCAATTTCCAAACTAAACATTTAATTTCTAAGCTAAACATTTAATTTCTAAAATAAATGTTTAATTTGCTAACTAAATATTTAACTCTCACCTAAATATGTAACTTGAAAACTACATATTTAGCTTGCAGGTTAAATATCTAGTTAGCCAATTAAACATTTATTTTAGGAATTAAATGCTTAGCTTAGAAATTAAATGTTTAACTTACAATTTAAATATTTAGTTAGGAAATTAAAGATTTAGCAAGGAAATCAAATATTTAATTTACACCTTAATATTTGTCTAAAAAAGCTAAGTCTGGTCCTCTGGACATTCAAAAAACAAAACAAAACAAAGCAAAAAAAAAAAATGAATTGAAATTAAATTCATGAAAAAGAATTTTTTTTGCTTTGTTTTGTTTTGTTTTTTGAATGTCCAGAGGACCAGACTTAGCTTTTTTAGATTTTTCTACCTGGATTATTGAGCATGCATCAGGGTACCTTAATATTTAGTTTACTAACTAAATATTTAACTTGCAAGTTAAATATTTAGTTTGTAAACTAAATGTTGAGCTTGTAAATTAAATATTTAGTTTGGAACTATGACATTTATAAATGTATGAATAGCATAGTGAAAATATGACTTGGCGTGGGGACTTTTTTTCTTATTAAAGGCTAAATCAACCAAAATATTGCGGTTAAGTTTTGACTGTGTAACTTTAAAACAGCACCCCATAAAAGTGATGCATCTATGATAAACAAAACAATAGAACGTAATTTGAATTGGATTATATTACAGTGCATTTTAATCGAAATACTGTAGTTGGATATTTTATTAGTTTATGAAAGTATTTTACATCCAAAAATTCAATACCAGACGTGAGTAGAGGTAACGTTTCTAAGAACTGCTTTATGTTTAATGAACTACAAAATATTCTGACAGAAATCATAACTTATGGGCTCATTATTCATGACCAGTTAGACATGATTGTGTCACAGCAGGAAGTTCCTGTTCTGAGCTCTTTAAAAGGACCTGACTCCTCAAAGTGCTGCAATAGTCACATCGGAAACATTCACTGACAATGAAAATAAAAAGGTAAGAAACGTTTATTTTACTTAATATTTCCTCTGGTTTGTGCGTGTGTGTGTATACATATATCATTTTTTTATTTTTTATTTTACTAGTTCTTCAACAGTCCACAGATGTTCTTTCCTCTGATGTTAAGCTATTAATCAGCGATTGAATAAATGTATAGTGCTTGACTTTTCAACATTTACTCATCCTCACAGCACATCAGTGTTATGTCTGCAGCTCGTTAATCTGTTTTGTGGTCACGGTTCGAGGCTGACTGTAAGGAATCAGCTTTCTGCTGTATCCAAAATATGAAAACCAGTGTCTTTTGGCCAAGTGTAAAAAAATGACTATTTATTCAAGCATTCAAGGATTTTTTTTCTTGTCATACCAGCTCACATTTGTATGTTTATGATATGAAATTCAGACTCAGATTCCAGATCAAGAAGCCTAAAAATTAGCAAATAAACAAATACAAAAGAGTTATTGCACAAGTTAATGGGACCGATTTCCTTTAGATGCATTAATTCATTAATGCTCAGCGTCTGGGTCTTGGTGTTTCGCCAAGGAATGTTAGTCAGTGCAGAAAATCTGTTGTGTGCTTTAGAACAGCATGAGCATCAGCAACATGCTGCAGAAGCATGTGCAAAAGGATGCACATCACTGTTCAAAGGTTTCATAGCTTTTTTAATGTTTTAAGGCGAACTGCTCATGAGTTATGAACAGTTTATATATAAACAAGCAGTTGTTGGGAACAAGCAATGCATGGTGGCTGGCTGATACGACTTTCTGTTACAATCTGATTACAGGTACTGTATACAGTATAAGCTTACTAACTTGAAATTAGTCTAAAAGAGGTTTCATGCAGTTTGAGTTTAATCATGATTTTACAGAAAGGATGGCTATGTTGGTAGAGCTGCTGTCTCTCAGCGAGCAGGTTGCTGGATAGAATCCCGGTCAGGGACCTTTGTTTGCATGTTCTCTCTGTGCATGTGTGGGTTTTCTCTGGGTACTCCAGTTTCCTCCCACAGACCAAAAACATGCATGTTAGACTGATTGGTAACTCTAAATTGTCTCTAGGTGTGAGTGAGAGAGTGAATGGTTGTTTGTCTCTGTGTGTCCCTGTGATGGACTGGAGACTTGTCCAGGGTGTCCCCCGCCTCTCACACAGTGATGGCTGGACATGGGTACCAGTGACCCCTGCAACCCGAAAAGGACAAAACGGGTAAAAATTAATGGATGGATGATCCCAAATATGGAGACATGAAGCAGGGCAGCACCACCTTTATTCTTTATGAATGCACCTTTTTGCTAAATGTTTCAATTTTTCCTCTTTACCTAAAAAATAATGTTGCACAAGGATTACATTATATGTAATAAATATACATTATATGGGCTCTAACTGGTTGTGGTACTTGAACATCTGGATCAGGATGTATGCACCTTCATTTTTAATCAACGTTCTTCTCTGGTAGATTGAGATGAGCTGACATAACTCTGCTCTCCTTATTAAAAGCCAGAATACTTTCTTTATATGATCAGACTGAGTGAGTCCTCAAATATTAAAAAACTGGGGTCTTGTAGAATGAACAAAAGAACAAAGGAAAACACAAGGAACAAATCTTGGCATCTATTTATATGGGGACAAATTAACAACAGTAAAACAGTAAAAGTTTGTTTTAAAAAATTGTTTTGATTTTGTTTAAGTGGTGTGTTTTGTGGCATGACTGTAAGCCATCAGTATCTTACCTGCTGCAGACAGCAGTTTAAATGATCTCAGTTTGGAGAATTGGACAAAGGTTTGCATTGATTAGTCAAACTCACAGCTACAGAGTCCTACTTCAAGAAATCAAAACGGTCTCTTTTATTTTCAGCCAAGGTCAAAAATAGACATGTTCCCTTTCAGTTCGGTCTCTCGGTGCAACATACTTGCTATGGGAATTGCACCCCCGCACGATTACCTGAAGGAATACATTCACGCCTTTTACGGCAGGGGGCGTCACCCTGCGCAGAGGTACCGCCTTTCAGGTACTTAAGCGACTGACGCCCCTCCAGCTTTCTCTTTTTTGCCCTTCACCTTGCTGAAACACCTTCACATTGCGGGACCTCTCTGTTGTTGCGTCGCTTGATTGAGGTGAGCTTGCTCCCTACACTGAACGTACAGAGACAATTTTCCTGCGTACTGCTGGGCTGGCAAAAGCTAGTCCAGCATTTTTCTACTTACCACGAAGTTTCTCTTCTCTCCCGCAGCTTCGCTCGACGACGCTAACTGCGTTACAACCTTCTGCTAATCTACTAGCAGTCTACTAGTGATAGCAAGTCGACGGAGAAGACGGCTTCGAACAAAAAGAAACTAGGACCAACATCTACTATTCTCGTCTCCGGACATGGCTCCCGAGAAGGGAAAGCGGATGACAAGGAAGAAGAAAACCAGGACGACGAGTCCTCGCTCGCGCCCATGCCCCAGCGGTTGCGGCTACTCCCTTTCGGCGACGGACACCCACGAGGCCTGTCCTGTCTGCCTAGGGATCTTGCACGCGAGGAAGGCGCTGGAATCCCCCGACTCCTGCCCCCACTATCGTCGAATGACGGCCACAGTGAGGAAACACCGCACGGACACGTTGGCCAAATCTATGGCAAGGGCCGCGGCGATGAAGGTCGCACGTCGCCCTAACCTGTCTGCTCCAGAACCGGAGCCTGAAAACGTGGACCTGGAGTGCAGTATCCGGGTCGGGGAAGACAACGCGTCGGACTCTTCAATTCCTGTCGAAGACTTGACGCCAGATGTGTCCGACGTAGACGCCGAGTACGGTGAAAAAGGAGAAATTGTTCATTCCTCCCAGAACCTGGCGCAGAACCTTCCGGAACCGGACTTGTCGGTACATGCCCTGTTAGACCTTTGCCATAGGGCCACTGACGCCCTGTAGGTCACGTGGCCGGACCCCACGCCTCGCCAACGGGCTACGAGGCTGGCAGGAAACTACTTCTACGCGAAGCAACCGTCAACATCGCAGAAAATGCCAATTTTTCCGGACTTTCTGACGGAACTCAAACGCTCCTGGGTGGAACCCAGAGCTCCCATCATGCTGCCATTGTCCCAACTCTTGGATGTCGCAGGAATGGAGGCTCTGGGCCTTGCCAGTGCACCCCCGATTGAGGAGTCTCTGGCGGCTCACCTGGCCCCCACAGCCGTGTGGATGAAACCAACGCTGCCCAGCAAGGCTTGTCGCGCTTCGGAGAAACAACTCGAAAAGTGCTACAAGGCCCAGGGCCTTGCGGCTCGCGCAATGAATACGTCGAACATGGTACAGGCCTACCTGGCGGAAAAACTATAGGAGATCCAGGTAACAAAGGATGAGGCCGAGGCCATAGAGGAGACCCGCCGTGCCTCTGACCTCATGCTCAGCATGATGGGGACAGTAGCTATTTCCCAGGGCAAAGCAATGGCAGAAATAGTTGTCGCCCAGCGCCATCTTTGGCTAACACTGTCGGACCTCCCGGAAAACCGGAGGTCCACTTTCCTACAGCACCCGATCGAGCCGACAAGACTCTTCGGGAGAGCTCTGGAACGTGTCCAGACAAGACTGGAACTAGCACGCAAACAAGCGGATGCCCTCCGTGAGGGTTTGCCAAGGAAAAAGTTCGCCCCACCAACGGAAAACACGTGTGGTCTCCCACGAAAGAGACCCGCTGGGGACTACGAGGCCTCACAGTACCGTCCGAGTGCTGCTTTGGCCTCTTCCTACGAAAACCAGTTCCGGACCTGATGAACCAGGACAAACTGATAAATTTACAGGTTCGCCCACCCACGAGGTACAGGAACCTAACTCTCTAATCCCAGTCTCTGCTCGTAAACAACCACGAGGAGCTGGTGACATGTGTATGCGCACTAAACATGACTCGCCTATTGTATATGTAAACAAAACAGACACTGTTTCAAACATGTACAAAAATAAAAGTACCAATGCACAGTCTGCCCTGGTTCTTGACTCAAGTCCCATTTTTATAAAACCCAGACCTCACGGTCGAACTATGAACCACAGCATGATACGCGAGATCCGTCGAAGACTGCCTGATCTCGCAATATCTTCTGTTGGGCCAAGCAACCTGCTTGAAAAAATGCATAAAAGCGAGAGGGGTCAAAGGTCACCCCCTTCGACCTAAAACACGAGGAGCACAACATGCCGTCCAGGCTCAGCGCGCATGCGCAGGCTTGGGAGGCGTGCCTACCAAATGATTGGGTCATGACAACAATACGTCATGGGCTCAAGTTGCAGTTCTCGAAGAGACCACCCCGTTTCTCAGGGGTGTTGCATTCTAAGATCAACCCTGCACACGTGCACGTGCTGAGGGAGGAAGTTTCAACGATGCTGAAAAAGGGAGTGATTACTTTGGTCTTAGGACGCAAACTGCGCTCCGGACACTACAGCAAGTACGTCCTGGTGCCCAAAAAGGACTGTTCCTTGAGACAGATTCTGGATCTCAGGACTCTCAATAAAATAATTAAAACTTTCAAGTTCAGGATGCTTACACTACGGCAAGTTCTCCAGTCTGTGAGACCAAGAGACTACGCATGTACAATGGATCTGAAAGATGCCTATTTCCATATAGGCGTGTGGAGGAGACACAGAAAGTTCCTCCGTTTTGCATTCGAAGGTAACGCTTATGAATTCAAAGCCTTACCCTTCGGTTTAAAGACTGCTCCACGTACATTCACTAAATGTCTGGATGCAACCCTGACCTCTCTTAGGAATCAAGGACTCAGGGTCTTGAATTACCTGGACAACCTGCTAATTCTGGCTGGAAGCTGAAAGCAGGCGTTGTCACACTCCCTTAAGGTGATCTCTCACCTGGAGTCTCTCGGTTTTGCCATAAACCTACAGAAGAGCAATCTGACTCCGTCACGGGTTACCGTATTTCTGGGTGTAAAGATTGACACTGTCCAATACAGAACATGGTTCTCGAAGGAAAGAGTCTCCTCCATTCGCCATTGCTTGGGAAGATTTAAACTGGACCAACGGGTCCCTGTGAAAACCTGCCAACGCCTGTTGGGCCTCTTGGCGGCAGCCATACCTTGTCTACCATGTGCATTATTGAAAATGCGGGCCATACAGGTATGGTTTAACCAACAAATACAACCCTGTCTGCCCAAACAAGCGGAAAAGGTTAAAATAGACCCAGAGTGTCTAAAGGCCCTGGGACCTTGGAGAGATCCGTCCGTCTTCACGGAAGGGGTCTCACTGGGAAGGGTGTCGTCCCGTGTAGTCATCACGACGGACACCTCAAAAACAGGATGGGGAGTGATCTGCAGGAACCAGAACACCCGTGGCCTTTGGAACAAGTAGGAACCAAATTACATATCAACTTCCTGGAATTACTGGCCGTATTCCTGTCATTAAAATACTTCTTCAGTAAAGGTCTGGTTGCCGGACATCATATCCTGGTAAAATCAGATAACAGGACCACAGTGTCTTTCATCAACAGAGAAGGAGGGACGAGATCCCGGGCCCTCCTTGATCTGACACGGAGGATGCTCACGTGGTGTGCTCCAAGAGTTCTGTCACTCAGGGCAACTCATGTCCCTGGTGATCTAAATTATGGAGCGGATGCCCTTTCAAGAGGGCCTCTGTTGGCATCGGAATGGAGCCTGAACCCACGGATCGTGGAACAGGTATGGTCACGTTTCGGCAGAGCCTCTGTGGACTTGTTCGCCTGCAGAGCTAGCTCACACTGTGACCTCTATTTCTCCCTGAAGGAGACAGATGCTCCGTTGGGAATAGATGCTCTGGCACATGATTGGCCAGCAGGGGTGCTCTACTATGGTTTTCCACCTGTCCTGATCGGGGCGACATTGGAACGGGTAAGGCGGGGAGCCCTCTCCTTGATCCTCATAGCTCCCAGATGGCCACATAAACCGTGGTTCCCGGAGTTGAGCTCAATGTTGTAGGGATGGCTGTTTTCTGTGTTTTGTCTCCCTCTGTTGGTCGCTAACCATCCCTACATCTGGCTTGGTACAGGTGTCGTGTGTTTGCTTAATGAGTCTTAGACTGTATTTAAGTTGGCGTTTTGGCCTTTGAATTTGTCGGGTGATTGTCTGTGTTTCCCTCCTGTCTGATGAGGTCATTGTTTATGTAAGTAGCTGCCCCGTCAGCATTTTGATTTATTCATTAAAAGTTTCATTATTTTAACATCTACGTTTCTGAGTCCTGACTGCCTGCATTCTGGGTTTCTGCTCACTTCACCGGACACCACTCCCTGACATTATCACCCGACCATTCAAGACAGCAAACCCGGCAGGATGATCACCCTCTTCGAGTACGCTGTACGAGAGGCGAAGAGGACTGCTCACCGCGAGGAAGAGTTGAGGAAGAGGAACTCGTTCGTGGGGACTCGCCTGGCGATCAGGTTGGAGCCTTTTTCCTCACCACCTCAAGATGCGGCAGCGACTCACAAAATAACTCCTGTTGTCCTGGAGGAGTTTCCAACACACCTCCGGGCTCGCCGCAGGAGTAACAGACGGCAGAACCGAGCCGGCTTCTCCGAACCCCAGCCCCGCCCACCTTCCAACTCTCTTCGCCAGCTGTCAGAGAAGCCGAGGAGAATTTCAAAGGGGGGGGCGTACGTCAGCCCTGTTGCCGGTCCGGCAGACGGAGGGTCTGACGGGGCTCAGCCGGTGAGACTTCTGCTGGAGGAGGAAGTTGTGCGCTCCGGCGTGCTTAACGTAAAGGAGGAGGAAGTCAGCTCCAGTACTTTGTGGGACAGACTGATCGCTGCAGAGGAAACGATTTCCTCATTCACTGGAGCTGACTGCAACGACTGTTCGCCGGGGGCGTGGCAGCGTTTCCAGCAGGCATGGTCAGAGAGACGCATGCTACGTTCATGTCTGTTGGCTCCCTCTCAGCCTGACACACCTGTCAGCTCAGCTCCTTCTTCACCTGTCGGCTCTCCAGAAGCTGCTCAGCCCGACGCAACTCTGAGCTGTATGTCAGCTGCACCACATTTGGGTTCCAGGTCTTCCATGATGGCTGCACCAAGTTTGGTTTCCATGACAGCTGCACCTACAAGTTCACCTGGCAGCTCGGCAGCAGCAGCTTCACCTGGCCACACCTTCGGGACTGGTTCCGCTCCTGTTGAGACAGGACTGGTGTTCACCTCAGCTTCTCAGCCTGGTTCCATTCCTGCTGCTCAGCTGGATGTTTCTTCCAGTTCACCAACTCCGGTACCAGCACCCAGACCGGTCCCTCCGGTACCAGCAACAAGACTGGCCCCTCCGGTACCAGCACCCAGACTGGCCCCTCCGGTACCAGCACCCAGACTGGCCCCTCCGGTACCAGCAACAAGACTGGCCCCTCCGGTACCAGCAACAAGACTGGTCCCTCCGGTACCAGCAACAAGACCGGTCCCTCCGGTACCAGCAACAAGACCGGTCCCTCCGGTACCAGCATCCAGACTGGCCCCTCCGGTACCAGCGCCCAGACTGGTCCCTCCGGTACCAGCATCAAGACTGGCCCCTCCGGTACCAGCACCCAGACTGGCCCCTCCGGTACCAGCACCCAGACTGGTCCCTCCGGTACCAGCACCCAGACTGGTCCCTCCGGTACCAGCAACAAGACTGGCCTCTCCGGTACCAGCACCCAGACTGGCCCCTCCTGTGCCGGCTCCCAAGCGGGTTCCAGCTCCTGCTACGTTGGGTCCTGCACCAGCCGCCGACCAACCGGGCCCATCAGAAGCAGTGTCTTTTTCTCTCTCCACAGACTCTGTTCTCGAGGTGGTCCTAGTTCCTGAGGTCCTCACTGCTCCATCTGGAGGCCTCACTCCAGCAGAGGTCCTCGTTCCAGCAGAGGTCCTCGTCCCATCAGAGGTCCTCGTCCCATCAGAGGTCCTCGTCCCATCAGAGGTCCTCGTCCCATCAGAGGTCCTCGTCCCATCAGAGGTCCTCGTCCCATCAGAGGTCCTCGTCCCATCAGAGGTCCTCGTCCCATCAGAGGTCCTCGTCCCATCAGAGGTCCTCGTCCCATCAGAGGTCCTCGTCCCATCAGAGGTCCTCGTCCCATCAGAGGTCCTCGTCCCATCAGAGGTCCTCGTCCCATCAGAGGTCCTCGTCCCATCAGAGGTCCTCGTCCCATCAGAGGTCCTCGTCCCATCAGAGGTCCTCGTCCCATCAGAGGTCCTCGTCCCATCAGAGGTCCTCGTCCCATCAGAGGTCCTCGTCCCAGCAGAGGTCCTCGTCCCATCAGAGGTCCTCGTCCCATCAGAGGTCCTCGTCCCATCAGAGGTCCTCGTCCCAGCAGAGGTCCTCGTCCCAGCAGAGGTCCTCGTCCCAGCAGAGGTCCTCGTCCCAGCAGAGGTCCTCGTCCCATCAGAGGTCCTCGTCCCATCAGAGGTCCTCGTCCCATCAGAGGTCCTCGTCCCATCAGAGGTCCTCGTCCCATCAGAGGTCCTCGTCCCATCAGAGGTCCTCGTCCCATCAGAGGTCCTCGTCCCATCAGAGGTCCTCGTCCCAGCAGAGGTCCTCGTCCAGCAGAGGTCCTCGTTCCAGCAGGGGTCTCCGCACCGATGGAGGTCTTCGCTGCAGAGGCCCTCTCTCCAACTGGGGTCCTCGACTCTTCAGGGGTCCTCGTGTCTACGGAGGTCATCCTCTCATCACCTGCAGTCGTCTCGTCTCCTGCAGTCGTCTCGTCGCCTGCAGTCGGCGCCACGGGGGTCCACACATCTCCAGGGGTCCCCGCCTCCCCTGATGATGGACTGCCTCATGGCCGACCTCCGGAACTGGCGGCTGGTGATGGACGGTCTCCTGGTCGTCCCCCGGACCCTGGTGGATGTTCTCTGGTGCCCGCCGCCCTGGCGGTTCCTCCCTCCGCCCGCCCTTGTGCTTTGGGGGGTGTTCCTTGGGACGCCGTGGGACGTCCGTGGGGGGGAGGTACTGTAGAGATGGCTGTTTTCTGTGTTTTGTCTCCCTCTGTTGGTCGCTAACCATCCCTACACCCGGCTTGGTACAGGTGTCGTGTGTTTGCTTAATGAGTCTTAGACTGTATTTAAGTTGGCGTTTTGGCCTTTGCATTTGTCAGGTGATTGTCTGTGTTTCCCTCCTTTCTGATGAGGTCATTGTTTATGTAAGTAGCTGCCCCATCAGCATTTTGATTTATTCATTAAAAGTTTCATTATTTTAATATCTACGTTTCTGAGTCCTGCCTGCCTGCATTCTAGGTTTCTGCTCACTTCACCGGACACCACTCCCTGACAAATGTTGTCAGGGACACCATGGCAATTGCCTCCTCATAGGGACCTACTGACTCAAGCACGTGGACAACTTTTACACCCACGTCCAGGGTTGTGGCAACTCTCAGCCTGGCCTCTGAAAGGTACTGGCTGAAAGCCTAAGGCTTTGGTTGCTTTGTCCCGACACAAACAGCAATAACATTCACAACGGTTTCCCTTGATGTTTATTTTTTCTGCCTGGGAGACGTAGAATGGAAAGGTTTCCCCTCTCCATGTCGGATCTCCTACATCAGGATGGGCTCCACTTGTCAGTCGAGCCGTGAAAACAACAACAAAGGAGGAAAACATTGCTCCTCCTGCCCAAAAAGGGAAACAGGAGTCGATGAGTACTCAAACTACTGGAGCATGCTTGAGCTGTTTCTAGTTAGTGTTATATATATTAATAGGTCATGTGAGACATCATGTGAATGTCTCTCACATTTGGCCTTTTTTCCTCTTGGCATCTGCTCTCTGCATTCCTTGTAGTAAGCAGCTAAGAGATGCCCGTCCCTTAGGATGGAGGTTCTCACATGCATTTTGCTGAGCATTTCAAGGGCGTGAATGAATTACGTTCCCATAGCAAGTATGTTGCACCGAGAGACCGAACTGAAAGGGAACTGAAAGTTATGCACCATAACTCATGTTCCCTGAAGGAAGGGAACGAGGTGCAACATAGCTGGCCCTTTTCAATGCTGGAAGCTCGGTGAAGTGCAATTTCTGAGAAAGATGGAGGGGCGTCAGTCGCTTAAGTACCTGAAAGGCGGTACCTCTGACGCGGGGTGACGCCCCATGCCGTAAAAGGCGTGATTGTAATCCTTCAGGTAATCGCGCGGGGCGCAATTCCCATAGCAAGTATGTTGCACCTCATTCCCTTCCTTCAGGGAACATGAGTTATGGTGCATAACTTTCAGTTTTTAAGTCATTTAAATATTCTAATATTAATTATCCTCCATACATTGACACATTATCCCAAGCCTTTTATTGCACCATTTTGTTCCCATACTAATTCAAGTACGGGCAACATGCCGTTAGCCTTTTTCTGCTGCTGTAGTTTTCCTACATGGTGGAATCATTGAGGCACTGAAGAGGATTTCAGTTGTTCGCAGATAGAAACAGATGGTGCTGCATGACTAAAATCCTACATCCCCATACGAGACCTTTGACACATTGTGTTAACAAACAATGAGTAACAGGACAGGTCATGCTGATGAAATGTAAGATGTGGCTTATTGCCCTCATTATGGATGCCAAAGCATGACAAATGTTGTGAAGTCAGCTGATTGCACAATAAAGATACTAATGCTTTCCTTAAAATGTGATTATCACCCATTGTTAACATACATTTTCCATACAACAACTTTTGTTTGAAGATTTCCAAATGTATCATTCAATGGTTAAAAAAACTAACTAAAACAGAAATCCCCCTCAAAGAACCACATTCTGAGATATGAATAAGTATTTTTACATGCATGGAAAATGTGTCACTGGCTCTAGACGAGTCTCGTTTATACTTTGTAAATATTTACATATTGATTCAGAATACTCATATGGACAAAACTCAACAATGAGTTTGATGTCCCTCACCTGGACGTGGGTGACCAGGGTCCTACACTGGAGCCACACCTGTGGCTCATCGACAGGTGCATTGTGACCAAGTCTCTACCCATGGGGCCCAGTCAGGCTCAGCCTAGATGAGTTACCTCCCTGTGGACCCACCAATTACAGAGAAGACATACACGTCAGGGCATGGTGCCTTGGGTAGCCGAAGGTGGGGGCCCTGGTGCTCTGACTCTGGATTACAGAAGCGGACTCTTGGGACATGGAATGTCAGCTCTCTGGTAGAGAAAGAGTCTTACCTGTGTGTGAGGTTGAGAGGTACAAACTAGACTTGGACTCACCTCGACACAGGGCATGGGCTTAGAGCCTACCTACTTGAGAGGGGCTGGACCTTAATCAACTCTGGAGTACATGGTGAGTGGCACTGGGTTGGTGTGGGTCTCATAGTGCCCAAGTTTGGCACCAGTGTGTTAGAGCTTTCCTTAGTTAGTAGGTGAGTGGGTAACATTCCTGCACCTTTGGAATGGGGGACAGACACTGACTGTTGCTTGTGTCAATTGCCAAATAGAAGTTCAGAGTACCCAGCCTTTTTAGAGTCCTAGGCTAGTCCTGAAGGGGCATGACTGGGAGGAATGGCCTCTCTGGTCTGAATCAATGAAGTGTTCTGTTACTGGACTTCTGTTGTACTCATGGTGTGTCCATCACAAACACCATGTTCAGACATGAGGATATTCATGTGTACATAACTCCTGCAGATCAGTGATAGATTTTGTAGTTGTGTGTATTGATAATGAAACCTCTTTTTCTGGAATTTCAGTTTTACAACCACATCAAGACTGGTTATTTGCTCCAAAGGAGATCAGATTTCAGTGTATTGTGTACAGCTATGTGTATTTGGCATAGTGCACATGATTTGTTGTCTAGATGTTCTTCCCAGGCTGAAGCTTGGAGAACCCATTGAACTGCGCTAAAGACTGAATTTTGAGCTTAAGTCTGAGCTGTGAGTCACACTAAACCTCCATATCTCATACAGCTCATTGTCAAACTTTATCAAGTCCTCAGAGCAGGACACTGGGAGCTCATGCTTGAGGATGGAGACCATCAGGGAGACACATAAGTACTTTGTACATTTGGTGGGAAAACGGGCCAAGACTCAAGTCTGATCACATCAAAAAAGACCTATAAAAAAGCCATGTTACTTGAGAGGGTGCTTCTTGTATAAATGTCCCCAGGAGAGCAATAAGAGATTGAGCAAAAAGCCTTGTTACTATATCTCCTCTGGGTAGTCAGGTTTTGTCACTTGCTTTTGTCAGGACCCTGGTGAAGAGCACCACCACAGCCAGTATGAGAACCTTACTTGATAAAGTAGTTGAGCTTATTTTCTCAAGACAACAGGTTCTTATTTTTATTTATTTTAACTCTGAACAGCCAAATGTCTTGCAGTAACAACAAAAAATAATTAAACTCACATTTAAACAAAACTATTTGCCAAAAATTCCAGACAGTCATGCTGACAACTGATTCAGGTTAATATCACATCAAGGAAAATAATCATTTATTAACTCATTACTATAGATCAGCTCCAAGTCTCATGAGAGTGATACTAAATACTAACACTGTGTGTGACATAAGAATCACTCATATTCACATGATAATTATTGGGCCATTTTCAAAAGAAAAGGCATGTTTTCTTTAAATAATATTTGTCTATGGCTTATTTTCTTGTTATGAGCTAAAAGTAGTTTGGTCATCTTAGGACAATGGAAAAGTTCACTTCAAATAGCAAAAGTAATAGCTGATGCAATTGTTCTCAGCTTCCATACAAATCATAGATGGAATGAGTTGTTGTTTCATTTGCATAAAAAAATCTAGAAAATGGATTTGTGTACCTTTTTTTTGCTATGTCTTCGTTTAAGGAAATGTCCATTCAAAGTGCATTTTTGAGAATATGAAAGAGCCTTTTTAAAAATTATTTTAGCCTTGCATTCACTTAAAAACAACATTTCAGGCTACCCTGATGCATGCTCAATAATCAAGGTAGAAAATCTAAAAAAGCTATGTCTGGTCCTCTGGACATTCAAAAAAAAAACAAAAAAACTGTGGAAACGTTTCGTCTTTCGTCCGAAAGACTTCCTCAGTCTGAGTTGCTGATTCAGCTCAGTCTTAGTTTACTTTTTTGTTTTTGAAAACTATTCAAAAACATTAGAGACAAAAACAACTGGACTTTATTTGTAACAGAAGACGTTTCGCTCTTCATCCGAGGAACTTTTTCAATTCAAAGAGCATTCACTCAGAGAACACTCGTTTGAGGACCAAACTGTGCATCATTTGGACCGAGAACACATATGGTTTAAGAAGGGGGTGAAGGAAGTAATTTTTGTAAAACGAGAGAATCTTGTTATGTTTGAGGTTGTACCCAGAATGAAAGACCAGAACCGAACAGAAACCTGAATTCAGAGAATGATTTACAGTGTTTACAGCCCCTCCCTGGGCTGCCACCTTACCGTGGTGGAGGGGTTTGAGTGTCCCAATGATCCTAGGAGCTATGCTGTCAGGGGCTTCATGCCCCTAGTAGGGTCACCCAAGGCAGACAGGTCCTAAGTGAGGGACCAGACAAAGTGCAGCCCAAAGACCCCAATGATGAGTCAAATAAATGGACAAAATGTTCCCTCGCCCGGACGCGGGTCACCGGGGCCCCACTCTGGAGCCAGGCCCGGAGGTGGGGCACGTTGGTGAGTACCTGGTGGCCGGGCTTTTACCCATGGAGCTCGGCCGGGCATAGCGCGAAGAGGAGACGTGGGTCCCCCTTCCCATGGGCTCACCACCTATGGGAGGGGCCAAAGGGGTCGGGTGCAATGTGGGATGGGTGGTGGCCGAGGGCGGGGACCCTGGCGGTCTGATCCTCGGCTACAGAAGCTGGCCATTGGGACATGGAATGTCACCTCTCTGGTGGGGAAGGAGCCTGAGCTAGTGTGTGAGGTTGAGAGGTTCCGGCTAGAAATAGTCGGACTCACCTCAACGCATGGCTCTGGCTCTGGAACCAGTTTCCTTGAGAGGGGTTGGACACTCTTCCACTCTGGAGTTGCCCCTGGTGAGAGGCGCCGAGCAGGAGTGGGCATACTTGTTGCCCCCCATCTTGGTGCCTGTACGTTGGGGTTCACCCCGGTGAACGAGAGGGTAGCCTCCCTTCGCCTACGTGTGGGGGGACGGGCTCTGACTGTTGTTTGTGCCTATGCGCCAAACGGCAGCGCAGATTACCCACCCTTTTTGGAGTCCTTGGAGGGGGTATTGGAGAGTGCGCCTCCTGGGGACTCCCTTGTTCTGCTGGGGGACTTCAACGCTCACGTGGGCAATGACAGTGAGACCTGGAGGGGTGTGGTTGGGAGGAACGGCCCCCCTGATCTGAACCCGAGTGGTGTTCTGTTATTGGACTTCTGTGCTCGTCATGGATTGTCCATAACGAACACCATGTTCAGGCATAAGGGTGTACATATGTGCTCTTGGCACCAGGACACCCTAGGTCGCAGTTCGATGATCGACTTTGTTGTCGTCTCATCTGATCTGCGGCCGCATGTCCTGGACACTCGGGTGAAGAGAGGGGCGGAGCTGTCCACTGACCACTACCTGGTGGTGAGTTGGCTCCGATGGTGGGGGAGGATGCCGGTCAGACCTGGCAGACCCAAACGTATTGTGAGGGTCTGCTGGGAACGTCTGGCAGAGTCTCCCGTAAGACGGAGCTTTAACTCCCACCTCCGGGAGAGCTTTGAACACGTTCCGAGGGAGGCGGGGGACATTGAGTCCGAGTGGGCCATGTTCCGCGCCTCTATTGTCGAGGCAGCTTATCAGAGTTGTGGCCGCAAGGTTGTTGGTGCCTGTCGTGGTGGCAACCCTCGAACCCGGTGGTGGACACCGGCGGTGAGGGATGCTGTCAGGCTGAAGAAGGAGTCCTATTGGGCCTTTTTGGCCTGTGGGACCCCGGAAGCAGCAGATAGGTACCGACAGTCCAAGCGGCATGCGGCTCGGGTGGTTGCTGAGGCAAAAACTCGGGCGTGGGAGGAGTTCGGAGAGGCCATGGAGAATGACTTCCGTACGGCTTCGAGGCGATTCTGGTCCACCATCCGGCGTCTCAGGGGGGGAAAGCGGTACGCGACCAACACCATTTATGGTGGGGATGGCGTGCTGTTGACCTCAACTCGGGATGTTGTGAGTCGGTGGGCGGAATACTTCGAAGACCTCCTCAATCCTACTGGCACGTCTTCCACTGAGGAAGCGGAGCCTGGGGACTTTGGGTCGGGCTCTCCAATCTCTGGTGCTGAGGTCACCGAGGTGGTTAAAAAGCTCTGCGGTGGCAAGGCTCCGGGGGTGGATGAGATTCGCCCTGAGTTCCTTAGGGCTCTGGATGTTGTGGGGTTGTGTTGGCTTACGCGACTCTGCAATATCGCGTGGACATCGGGGGCAGTTCCCTTGGATTGGCAGACTGGGGTGGTGGTTCCCCTATTCAAAAAGGGGGACCGTAGGGTGTGTTCCAACTATAGGGGGATCACACTCTTAAGCCTCCCTGGTAAGGTCTATTCAGGGGTTCTGGAGAGGAGGGTCCGTCGGATAGTCGAACCTCGGATTCAGGAGGAGCAGTGTGGTTTTCGTGCTGGTCGTGGAACACTGGACCAGCTCTACACCCTCAGCAGGGTCCTGGAGGGCGCGTGGGAGTTTGCCCAACCAGTTTACATGTGCTTTGTGGACTTGGAAAAGGCATTCGACCGCGTCCCTCGGGGGGTTCTGTGGGGGGTACTCCGGGAGTATGGGGTACCAGGCCCATTGATATGGGCTGTTAGGTCCCTGTACGACCGGTGTCAGAGCTTGGTCCGCATTGCCGGCAGTAAGTCAGGCTCGTTTCCAGTGAGAGTTGGACTCCGCCAAGGTTGCCCTTTGTCACCGATTCTGTTCATAACTTTTATGGACAGAATTTCTAGGCGCAACCAAGGTGTTGAGAGGATCCGTTTTGGTGGCCTTAGAATCGCTTCTCTGTTTTTTGCAGATGATGTGGTCCTATTGGCTTCATCAGATCGTGATCTACAGCTTTCGCTGGAGCGGTTTGCAGCCGAGTGTGATACGGCCGGGATGAGGATCAGTTCCTCCAAATCCGAGGCCATGGTCTTGAGCCGGAAAAGGGTAGCATGCCCTCTCCGGGTCGGGGAGGAGGTCCTGCCCCAAGTGGAGGAGTTTAAGTATCTCGGGTCTTGTTCACGAATGAGGGAAAACTGGAGCGTGAGATCGATAGGCGGATAGGTGCAGCATCCGCAGTGAAGCGGGCGCTGTACCGGTCTGTCGTGGTGAAGAGAGAGCTGAGTCGAAAGGCAAAGCTCTCAATTTACCGATCGATCTACGTTCCCACCCTCATCTATGGTCATGAGCTTTGGGTTGTGACCGAAAGAACGAGATCTCGGATACAAGCGGCTGAAATGAGTTTTCTCCGCAGGGTGTCTGGACTCTCCCTTAGAGATAGGGTGAGAAGCTCAGTCATCCGGGAGGGACTCGGAGTAGAGCCGTTGCTTCTCCACATCGAGAGGAGCCAGTTGAGGTGGCTCGGGCATCTGGTTAGGATGCCTCCTGGACGCCTCCCTGGTGAGGTGTTCCGGGCATGTCCCACCGGGAGGAGACCCAGAGGAAGACCCAGGACACGCTGGAGGGACTATGTTTCTCGGCTGGCCTGGGAACGCCTTGGGATTCCCCCAGGGGAGCTGCTCCAAGTGGCTGGGGAGAGGGAAGTCTGGGCCTCCCTACTTAGGCTACCCGCGACCCGACCCCGGATAAGCGGACGAAAATGGATGGATGGATGGATTTACAGTGTTTATTTACAGTTCTGTGAATAAAAAATAATATCCATGAGAGGGACAGGAACACCTGAGGAGAAGAGGGGATGTTTAATGGACGGTTGGTGAATGAATAGTTGTTTTTCCTGAAGTAATCCTTACGATGAGTAGTAGTAAACAGAGTGCCAATGTGGTGATCCAATTCGCCAGTAATCCAAGGTAGAACCTAGCACTAGAAGTGGCAAGTGGTGGAAGGCAGGCAGCAGCTTATTGAGAGGCAGGAGGAGTCAAAGCTCACGTGGAACTCAGGCAGGGCAGGAATACGGTGAATCCAAGAACATCTGATGAAGCGCAGAGAAAAAACACAATATTAGAATCAACTAATATCAAGAAAAACTGGCTAGAACATTACTACCGTTAGTAGGCAATGTCCCAGCACCTGCAGAGTGGTTCTTGGGTCTTCTTATACTCCTCCAGGGTGTTGGGTTAATTAGAGGCAGCTGCTGCCAATTAGGAGTGAGGAGGAGAGAGGGAGGTAGGGTGCAGGACAGAACTCCTACATTACCCCCCTCCCCCCCTCAAAAATTACCTCCTGGCGACCTGAAGCGCTTCTCCAGGTGTGTCCTGAAGAACGTTGAGATCAGGCTGGGGTCCAAGATGAAGGATCTTGGAATCCATGAGCATTCCTCTGGGCCGTAACCCTCCTAGTCGACCAAATACTGAAACCCCCGCCCCCGGCGCTGTACGTCCAGGATACGGTGGACCGTGAAGGTTGGATGGTTGTCGATGAGACGGGGGGAGTGGAGGGAGGTTGGAAGGAGGGCACAATGGGCTTTCTGTGACAGGCTTGAGTTGAGTCCCGTGGAAGGTGGGATGAATACGCATAGATGCGGGTAACTGGAGTCTGACAGCCGTGGGACTGATAATACGTGTAATAGAAAAAGGACCGATGAAGCAGGGCGGCCAACTTACGTGGGGCCTCTTTGAGCTGGATGTTTTTGGTAGATAGCCATACCTTCTGGCTGACCTTGTAAGAGGGGGCTTCAGATCTATGGCGATCCGCAAACTCCTTAATCTTTGCAGCCGTGGGTAGCAGAGCAAGCTTAGTTTGGCGCCAGACCCGACGACATCTCCTGAAATGATGTTGCACGGAAAGAACTGCTACATCAGTCTCTTGGCTTGGGAATAATGGTGGAGTGTAGCCAAGAGAGGCTTCAAATGGAGACATACCAGTGGCAGATGAAGTGTGGGTGTTGTGGGCATACTCCACCCATATGAGATGCTGACTCCAAAAGGACGTGTTGTCCTCCACCACACACCTGAGAGCGGCCTCCAATTCCTGGTTGGCCCGTTCGGCCTGACCATTAGACTGAGGGTGGTATCCAGAAGTCAAGCTGACAGAGGCCCCTAAGGAATTACAAAAGCTTTTCCATAACTGTGATATGAATTGGGGTCCTCTGTCAGAGACTATGTCCGATGGGATGCTGTGAACTCTGAAAACCTGTTGAACCAACAGCTGGGCCGTTTCCAAGGCTGAAGGAAGCTGGGGTAGCGAAACGAAATGAGCTGCCTTGGAGAATCTGTCAATGACAGTGAGAATAACAGTATGTAGTGATACAACCGCCTTGGAAACACTTCTCTGATCGCTCTCAATAATGAACTTTTTGGGAGTTATTCCTAAAGGGACAGTAATACTTTTATTACATTTATTTGAAGCAAAACACATATTAATTCAGAAGAGACTTCCTTTTAATGTGTGTTAATTCAGAATTAATTCTGAGAATAACTTGTCATTTTTTGATCATGTTTTATGCTATTTAAAAATGTTTGATCACTTCTTCATATGATTAATCAAACGGTGAAAGTGAATTAATATGTCAGACTGAACTCCTCAGTTTTGTTAGAAGTTAGAATACAGTTTTAATCAGTTGTTTTATTAAGCTGGCTCCAGTCTAATCTGCTTCTCTCTCTTCATTCTGAACAACTTCTTCTCTGTTCTAAAAAAACAATCCTCTCCTATCCGAGTGACCTTCATGCACTATAACTCCCTTCCACTAGTTCGTTTGAACCAATCGGAGGAGAACAAGTCACTGATCTCAGATCCTTTCTTAAAAGTTCTAAGCTTTTGCTGAACTTGAAGAGTTTGCTGAGGACCTCAAGCCATGAGGTTCCCCAAAGAGCTGAATGAACGCCAGTCACACACTAAGGACGCCTCATTCAGTTAAAGATTTATAACATGCCTGTTATAAATCCATTTCAAGCTGTAAAAAGCTTCACTTTAATGAGATTCCTTCAAAGGAAGCTCTTATCTTGAGAAGCCAAACCAGGAACTGCCGTTACTTCGGTTCGAGTCAAGGCAGACGTCTGTAGACGCTGAGAACGGTAAACAAACTGGCCAGTTGGACCAACTGGGGACTGACCGTCTTCACGAGGTAACAAAGTCGTCAAATGCTTTGCCAAGTGTACCAACGTGTAGCCGAGATCGGCCGGAGAGCTGCCATGTTTCTGGTTAAAACACATCAAGATAATACCTCTCCTCATCCTCCATTTTCTTTCCCTGAAACTTTCTTATTTTAAGTAACTAAACTTTAAGTTTATTGTGCTAGCAGATATAAGTTAATAACACCCATAACTTGTGTTCTGTTGTTCCTATGAAGTTACGGACGCGTATATACTCATGCTGAAGTTAATTATAGGAAAAATGATCAACCAATCATGTACATATGTTGTTATGTAAGTTATGATTCTGTTAAATAAATGGTCCAGTCCTGCTGTACCAACACAAGTTAACATTTCATGTATTTACATTCTCACCACCTAGTCACAGAAATATTGGTATTAAACTAAAAAAGAGAGAACTCGTTTAATTAATGATATATTTTTGTGTCAGTCTAAACCCTGCCAATTTACATCTAAAATATAGGTAAATCAGTAAACTGATAAGCGCCTATATATTATTACAAGTATGTTCATCAGAAGGGGGTAAACCAGTGACAAAGTCAAGGAATATACGAGACCAAGGGCAGCAAAGGGTGGGAAGTGGCTATAGCTTCCCAGCTGGGGGTTGGTTACTAGTCTTACTTCTGGCACACGTAGGGCAAGCAGTGACGTAGTCCTTTATATCGTCATTCATGGAAGGCCACCAGAAGTGTCTCTTCATAAGGGCCAACATACGTGCCACACCTGGATGGCATGAAAACTTATGAGTGTGGAGCCAGTTGAGTACCTTAGCCTTGACACTGGAGGGTACGAACATAGTGCCGGTGGGACCTGTCCTTGGGTCAGGTTCAGTCTTCTGAGCCTCGAGAATGTCTTTTTCGACGGACCACATCAAGGAACCGACCACACAAGACGAGGGTAGAATGTTAGTTTCGAGGCCCGTCTCTTCTGGTGGTGCAAATTGTCGGGGCAGGGCATCAGGTTTCATGTTCTTGGAGCCAGGTCGGAAAGTTAACACAAAATTAAACCTTGTAAAGAACAGTGACCACCTAGCCTGTCTGGGGTTCAATCTCCTTGCCTCACGGAGATAGGTGAGGTTCTTGTGATCGGTCCAAATGAGAAATGGTGTGTCAGTGTCCTCTAGCCAGTGTCGCCATTCCTCTAAAGCCAACTTGACGGCGAGAAGCTTGCGGTTACCTACATCATAGTTCCGTTCTGCAGAAGAAAGGCATCGAGAAAAGAACGCACAGGGATGGACTTTGTTGTCCATAGGTGATCTTTGAGATAAGACAGCTCCTACACCAGTGTCTGAGGTATCAACCTCCAGAATAAATTGTCTCTTAGGGTCAGGGTGGCAAAGAATAGGAGCAGATGAAAAAAAGTATTTTAAGCTCACCAAAAGCCTCTTCTGCCCCCTAAGTCCACTTAAAAGTCCGTAGAGTAGAAGTCAGCTGGGTAAGAGGGGCAACAATCCTGCTGTAGTTCTTGATGAACCTACGGTAAAAATGAGCAAAACCCAGAAATCGCCGCAGCTGCTTACATGTCTCAGGCATTGGCCATTCCACCACTGCCTTAGTTTTGTCGGGGTCTGTGTGATACTGCCCTCCTTTAAAAATGAAACCCAAAAAGGAGACTGATTGAACATGAATGTCACATTTCTCAGCTTTAACATACAGCTGATTCTCATATAAACGTTGAAGAACGGTCCTGACATGGTGAATGTGTTGCTCTTCATTTTGGGAGTAGATCAGTATGTCATCTAGGTACACAAACACAGGTGAGGTGTGATTTGTACACAAATACTTCCATCCATCCATCCATCCATTTTCGTCCGCTTATCCGGGGTCGGGTCGCGGGGGTAGCAGCCTAAGTAGGGAGGCCCAGACTTCCCTCTCCCCAGCCACATGGAGCAGCTCCTCTGGGGGAATCCCAAGGCGTTCCCAGGCCAGCCGAGAAACATAGTCCCTCCAGCGTGTCCTGGGTCTTCCTCTGGGCCTCCTCCCGGTGGGACATGCCCGGAACACCTCCCCAGGGAGGCGTCCAGGAGGCATCCTAACCAGATGCCCGAGCCACCTCAACTGGCTCCTCTCGATGTGGAGAAGCAGCGGCTCTACTCCGAGTCCCTCCCGGATGACTGAGCTTCTCACCCTATCTCTAAGGGAGAGTCCAGACACCCTGCGGAGAAAACTCATTTCAGCCGCTTGTATCCGAGATCTCGTTCTTTCGGTCACAACCCAAAGCTCATGACCATAGATGAGGGTGGGAACGTAGATCGATCGGTAAATTGAGAGCTTTGCCTTTCGACTCAGCTCTCTCTTCACCACGACAGACCGGTACAGCGCCCGCTTCACTGCGGATGCTGCACCTATCCGCCTATCGATCTCACGCTCCAGTTTTCCCTCATTCGTGAACAAGACCCCGAGATACTTAAACTCCTCCACTTGGGGCAGGACCTCATCCCCGACCCGGAGAGGGCATGCTACCCTTTTCCGGCTCAAGACCATGGCCTCGGATTTGGAGGAACTGATCCTCATCCCGGCCGCATCACACTCGGCTGCAAACCGTTCCAGCGAAAGCTGTAGATCACGATCTGATGAAGCCAACAGGACCATATCATCTGCAAAAAACAGAGAAGCAATTCTAAGGCCACCAAAACGGATCCTCTCAACACCTTGGCTACGCCTAGAAATTCTATCCATAAAACAAGAAAGTTCATACTCAATAATCCAGGTATCAAATCTGATAAGTCTCAATCTGGTCATCTGGACAGTTTCTTTTAGTCGAAACATTTCACCCTCAGTCCAGAGGGCTTCCTCATTTTTGAGGAAATGAGGAAGCCCTCTGGACTGAGGGTGAAACGTTTCGACTAAAAGAAACTGTCCAGATGACCAGATTGAGACTTATCAGATCTATCCATAAAAGTTATGAACAGAATCGGTGACAAAGGGCAACCTTGGCGGAGTCCAACTCTCACTGGAAACGAGCCTGACTTACTGCCGGCAATGCGGACCAAGCTCTGACACCGGTCGTACAGGGACCTAACAGCCCATATCAATGGGCCTGGTACCCCATACTCCCGGAGTACCCCCCACAGAACCCCCCGAGGGACGCGGTTGAATGCCTTTTCCAAGTCCACAAAGCACATGTAAACTGGTTGGGCAAACTCCCATGCGCCCTCCAGGACCCTGCTGAGGGTGTAGAGCTGGTCCAGTGTTCCACGACCAGCACGAAAACCACATTGCTCCTCCTGAATCCGAGGTTCGACTATCCGACGGACCCTCCTCTCCAGAACCCCTGAATAGACCTTACCAGGGAGGCTTAAGAGTGTGATCCCCCTATAGTTGGAACACACCCTACGGTCCCCCTTTTTGAATAGGGGAACCACCACCCCAGTCTGCCAATCCAAGGGAACTGCCCCCGATGTCCACGCGATATTGCAGAGTCGCGTAAGCCAACACAACCCCACAACATCCAGAGCCCTAAGGAACTCAGGGCGAATCTCATCCACCCCTGGAGCCCTGCCACCGCGGAGCTTTTTAACCACCTCGGTGACCTCAGCTCCAGAGATTGGAGAGCCCGACCCAAAGTCCCCAGGCTCCGCTTCCTCAGTGGAAGACGTGCCAGTAGGATTGAGGAGGTCTTCGAAGTATTCCGCCCACCGACTCACAACATCCCGAGTTGAGGTCAACAGCACGCCATCCCCACCATAAATGGTGTTGGTCGCGTACCGCTTTCCCCCCCTGAGACGCCGGATGGTGGACCAGAATCGCCTCGAAGCCGTACGGAAGTCATTCTCCATGGCCTCTCCGAACTCCTCCCACGCCCGAGTTTTTGCCTCAGCAACCACCCGAGCCGCATGCCGCTTGGACTGTCGGTACCTATCTGCTGCTTCCGGGGTCCCACAGGCCAAAAAGGCCCAATAGGACTCCTTCTTCAGCCTGACAGCATCCCTCACCGCCGGTGTCCACCACCGGGTTCGAGGGTTGCCACCACGACAGGCACCAACAACCTTGCGGCCACAACTCTGATAAGCTGCCTCGACAATAGAGGCGCGGAACATGGCCCACTCGGACTCAATGTCCCCCGCCTCCCTCGGAACGTGTTCAAAGCTCTCCCGGAGGTGGGAGTTAAAGCTCCGCCTTACGGGAGACTCTGCCAGACGTTCCCAGCAGACACTCACAATACGTTTGGGTCTGCCAGGTCTGACCGGCATCCTCCCCCACCATGTACACATGTACACAAATACTGATTGTTGGAAGTAAGGGGCAGATATAATAAGATTTCTTCTTCTTTCTGCTACCTTTCAGTTTTTTATATTTTGTACACTATCATTTGTGAGATTGTCTTGTATTGTTTCTTTTGTAAAAAAATGAACAAATTTAATAAACATAAACATAAACATTATTCAAGAAAGCTCTTAAAATGTCATTGACCTATGTCTGGAATACGGCTGGAGCATTCTTGTTATGTTTGCGGTTGTACCCAGAATGAAAGACCAGAACCGAACAGAAACCGGAACTCAGAGAATGATTTACAGTGTTTATTTACAGTTCAGTGAATAAAGAATGAACTCCATGAGAGGGGCAGGAACACCTGAGGAGTAGAAGGGATGTTTAATGGACGGTTGTTGAATGAATAGTTGTTTGTACTTAAGTAATCCTTACGATGAGTAGTAGTAAACAGAGTGCTGATGTGGTGATCCAATTCTCCAGTAATCCAAGGTAGAACCAAGCACTAGAAGTGGCAAGTGGTGGAAGGCGGGCAGCAGCTTATTGAGAGGCAGGAGGAGTCGAAGCTCATGTGGAACTCAGGTAGGGCAAGAATACGGTGAATCCAAGAACTTCTGATGAAGCGCAGAGAAAAAACACAATATTAGAATCAACTAATATCAAGAAAAACTGTCTAGAACACTACTACCGTTAGTAGGCAATGTCCCAGCACTTGCAGAGTGGTTCCTGGGTCTTCTTATACTCCTCCTGGGTGTTGATTAGAGGCAGCTGCTGCCAATTAGGAGTGTGGAGGAGAGAGGGAGGCAGGGTGCAGGACAGAACTCCTACAAAACCATCTCTAAACCAATACCAAGCCAGTTTCACACATCAGATGGGAAATAAGGGGCTTTATCTGTGAATTAGATTAACAAAGACCTCAAGAAACACCTACTGTTAAGGTGTGAGGTGTGATTTGTCAATCTACATATGTACGTGTGTATTTTATCTCAGCCTTTAAAACCTGATCCCCACACATACTGCTCTTTGAATGGGAAAGTTCCTCGGATGAAGAGCAAAATGTCTTCTGTTACAAATAAGGTCCAGTTGTTTTTGTATTGAACGTTTTTGAATTTATTGTGTCCTGGATGACTGAGAATCTTCACCAGCATTTTGAAAACAATAATGTCATCGTCCCAACTCTAGCTTATCCTATGACCCAAGGCATTTTTGTGTTGCAACAGTAAAACTTTAAATTGTACTATTTCATGTAGCAGACAGATGAACAAAAACATACATGATATAAAACATACTAATATAGAAGAGGAGAAAAAAGACAAATAATAAAACATTTTGGAAAAACTGTGCTTTCATGTGGACAAGGTTAGATGTGAGCTGCTAGATAAAATAGAGAAGAAAAATACTTAAAGCTTTGGGGTTACTTTGTAGTAATCCTCGCAAAAAGCAGTTTCCCTAAATGTAGAGAGCATAATATCTGAAGAAAACAGATACATTTGTCTTTGCTAACAACACAAGTATGACTTCATTGGTTGAGAGCACAAAACTTATGTTTGATCTTATAGGTTTTATGAAGAGTCTTTGGGGAAAAATCTAAAATAATAATTATTTGTGATACAAAACTGCAAAGGAGTCATTGCAACACAACAGGATAAAGATTTATTTCAAAACCGTTTGGAAAAATTAATTAAGGAGGTCATTTGAAACTATCCTTAAACTTTATATTGTGAATGGTTTGTGCTAATCGGAGGCCATGGTCTTGAGCCGAAAAAGGGTAGCATACCCTCTCCGGGTCGGGGAGGAGGTCCTGCCCCAAGTGGAGGAGTTTAAGTATCTCGGGGTCTTGTTCACGAATGAGGGAAAACTGGAGCGTGGGATCGATAGACGGATAGGTGCAGCATCCGCAGTGAAGCGGGCGCTGTACCGGTCTGTCGTGGTGAAGAGAGAGCTGAGTCAAAAGGCAAAGCTCTCAATTTACCGATCGATCTACGTTCCCACCCTCATCTATGGTCATGAGCTTTGGGTTGTGACCGAAAGAACGAGATCTCGGATACAAGCGGCTGAAATGAGTTTTCTCCGCAGGGTGTCTGGACTCTCCCTTAGAGATAGGGTGAGAAGCTCAGTCATCCGGGAGGGACTCGGAGTAGAGCCGCTGCTTCTCCACATCGAGAGGAGCCAGTTGAGGTGGCTCGGGCATCTGGTTAGGATGCCTCCTGGACGCCTCCCTGGTGAGGTGTTCCGGGCATGTCCCACCGGGAGGAGACCCAGAGGAAGACCCAGGACACGCTGGAGGGACTATGTTTCTCGGCTGGCCTGGGAACGCCTTGGGATTCCCCCAGAGGAGCTGCTCCAAGTGGCTGGGGAGAGGGAAGTCTGGGCCTCCCTACTTAGGCCCTGTTTACACGGACACTGTGTGGGGGAAACGCAACTTTTGGGTATGTTAATTAGGTTGAAAGTTTTGCGTTGACATGGGCGAATTCTGTGGATACGACTCTCTCCCCCCCACCCCCCGTACTCATGAATTTACTGTAGTTACCATGCTGGGCCATTAGATGGCGCTGTGATTTTTGGAACCTTCACTACTGCGCATGCGTGCCACTGCTGCCTGAGGTAAACAGAGCACACGAGGCAGCCTGTTTTCCTCTCTGGCTAAAAGTTCAGCTACTACAAGTTGTTGTCAACAAGTTAACAACAAGTTAAAGCTGGAATTTGGATAAGAGTCAACAGATTTGACACCAAGTGGGACCGCTTCATCTGCACACCAGTTGCTGACTGGACCGGAACCGAGTCAACATGTCTGACTTTAGTCCGTGAGAATCAGCTGATTTACAGCAGCGCTACAAGGTAAACCATGTTCTTAATAATGTTTCCTTGTGTTTAGTTCGATCACAGAACAACCAACTGAGGTTTTATTTTTATTTTTTTCCTGCGAGGTCGAAGCTGTTCCACGAAGCGGAACCGGTTCGGATGTGGGTCCAGTTTCCACCAGGATGAAAACAACAGAGTCCAGTTCATTAAAGTTCGGTTAACGTGTTTTTAAAAGTGTTCAATTTAATTCTCAGTGTTTGTGACATGAGTTTGTGGTGTTGAATAAATAAATAAATTAAAAATCAACCTGGTGTCTTCATTTTCAACATGCAGCATGTTAGGCATGACGTAACGAGTCCAGATAGCTTCATTTAGCTCAGATAAATTTAAATATCTCCCACGCTAACATAAATACTGTTTATTATTGTTAAACTGTTAATATATAGCACATTTAGTATGTTATAGTGCAGCGTGACACGTGAAATGTCCGACTGCCTCGTTAACAGACAACTGGATCCAGGCAGCTGGCTCTCTTCCAACACAGATGCAGGTAAGGTGTAGAATAATTAAATATGAGAATCAAAATATATTCCATCAGCTATAGTTCAGAAAGTGGTGCGTGTGTCCACTGTCCAGTCCACCGCCATTGTTAAAATGCCGGCTGTCTGCGCGTGCGTGCTGCGTGCATGTGTTCAAACAAAAGCTCCACGGGAGATGTTTACATTATCAACGGGGGGTCTGCGAAAAACTTCCACCTTGAGAGCAGGGTCAGAAAAGTATCGGTGTCATCGAGGGGGGCCAGCAGCGTCGTGTAGGCGATAAGCAAAGTCGCAAAGAGAAAGTAGCGGTTACACTCAAAATACGCGCCGTGTAAACTGGCCCTTAGGCTGCTACCCCCGTGACCCGACCCCGGATAAGCGGAAGACAATGGATGGATGGATGGTTTGTGCAAATGTCTTTAAACATATAAAACCTTGTTAATGCACCAATAAAAGTATAATACCTCATAGTTGTAAAATGAAATTACCTTCCTTGCAGGCCTCCAAAGCTCTGCGACTAGTGATGTTGGAGTGAGCCTTGTAGATGGAGGTTAGAATTGACATGGCAGCCTAATTAGTGTGATTATCGCACAGCTGCACAGGTTGAGAGGATTTCAAGTGGTTTTATCAAAAGGATCTTTTTCTTGGGGAATGCCTTATACTGACAGCATGTGTACTGTTGGGTTCAGTTCAGTGTGGGATGTTCAGCTGCTGTCCGCTTCAGTAAGCAGCGCAATGGAAATGATTAGTGTTTTTTATTTATTTATCATAGTCTGCCTTGAACGGCATGATAGGTACTTTACTATGGTGTGCTGGTACATGATTCATAATTCCAAGCTGGCAGAAGATGTATAAAGATTTATAAATCTAATGTTTTAATTATTCTTTTTTATGTCCAATTTTGTCAGACTAATCAACTGAAGCAATGGTTTATGCTATTATTCAGCTAGAAATTTGGAATTTGTGATTTGAAGATACATCAAAAAGTTTTTGAACAATAGAATTAATTACAGTATGTAATGAAAAAGAGGATGCGGTACATGTTGCAATAAACCCATAAAAATCTTGTATTCAGCTCAGCATTTCCAACCCTGCTCTGTGGAGAGTTTTGGTTCCTTGTTTTAGCCAGCAGCTGAAATGATGCAGTCACACTGATTAATGAAAATCAATTGTTTTTGTAAGCCGCTGAAGGCATTCTGAAAACCAGTGTACATTTGTATACCACTCCTTTTAGTAAGCTTAATTAGCAACAAGCTAAGTACAAAGTACCCTTTAGTTGCTAAGATTTCTGAAACCAGAATAATGGAAGGCATTAAAATTCAAGTAGATGGCACCAGCTGTGGTGTGTGTAAGTCTGTCCCACATTCGAACATATGTGAACAAATTGTTGAGATTTGGTGGATTGTTTCTGAGCATAATCAGAGTCAGAGAATCTTTATTGTCATTTATACCAACGAGATTATGTACACAGAGTCCTGGTTACATCCAACAATAAAATGTAAAATAAAAACAGTAATAACATCTAAGATATGAACTAAGAAAAACATAAACTAAATAATACACTAAACACTAATATCATAGAAAAACATCACTCTAAACAGAAGCACAAACATGAGTCTGTATGAGCAGATGGGCACGAATGAACACAACAACATGAAACAGATCAGCAGCAACATGAAACAGATCAGCAGCAACATGAAACAGATCAGCAGCAACATGATGTGATATTTTTCAATGATTATTCTGATTATTTATTCATGAGTCTAACAGCCTCAGGGTAGAAGCTGTTCCTCAGTCTAGTGGTTCTACACTTAATGCTCCTCAACCTCCTTCCTGAGGGGAGTGGGGCAAAGAGTGTGTGTGCTGGGTGTTTCGAAACCACTTCTCTCCCCAGCTCGTTCTTTTCTTTTCAGTATTTACTGGAGAGTAGGGCCGCAACTTTAAGTGCGTGATGAGAAAGAAAAGAAAAAAGAAGAAACAAAACTGGCACCTGACGGAACACACAGTGAGGTGGGGCTTACCCTATGATGTCCGATCAGAGTCTCTTCATCAGCTGACATCCTTAAAGGGGCGAGCCCGCACTTTTCTTCATCCGTCAGACGATCTGTTCAATAGTTGTTGCTGTTTTTGTTTTTCTTTATAGTTTTTCTCTTTTCTTAAAAACACACCACTTGTGATTTCAGCGGTAGTTGATGTTAGCAGGCGTGTAAACTCCCCGGTGCATTACTTCCATTAGCGTCCAGCCGGTTCATCCAAAACAAACTTCCTCCCGGCCAAAAACATCTGACGCTCCCCTCTGAGTTGATCCGACCCGAGGTGAAGACTCTGTTCCTCCGTCCAGAGCCTACCTACACCGTACCTTAAATTATTTTCTTCTTTACACGTCTTCTCTGCAACAGCAGCTCCCAACACGCTACTCCATCAGTCAATCATCCCACAGGTGTGCTACCAGCATAGCTAAAAACACTTAGACTGGCTGAGCCCCGCCCCCTTCACCAGTGAACCGTCAAAAAGGTGCCAAAAATAACAAACAAACAAAAGACGGAAGAAAAATGTGACCACGTAACACTTCCCCCCTAAACAAAAAAAATATATATCCATATATATTTTTGAAATATATATATATATATATATATATATTTTTTTTTACTCCAATAAAATTTCCTACATCTTCATCCCATCCATCGCATTCTTGACAGTTTGACACTAGCAAACACTAAAAGCACAGCATCATGGAGCTCGTCCTCAGCCAACATGCTTACGAGCTTGTCCCGGGCCTCGGCCCATCTCTCTCTGTCATTACTATCCACAACAAAGATGAGACCTTGTGTGTTCTGGAAATAATGACTCCCCAGTGATCGGATTTTATCTTGACCGCCAACGTCCCAAACTGTAAAACTGATGTTCTTGTACTCTACAGTCTCTACATTAAAACCTATTGTGGGGATGGTCGTCACCATCTCTCCAAGTTTAAGTTTATACAAAATAGTTGTCTTTCCTGCGGTGTCCAAACCCACCATGAGTATCCTCATCTCTTCCTTCACAAACATTTTAATGAGTCCTGCAAACATTTTTCCCATGGTGGAGCAAGATGGGAAACCACTTTTGTCCAAAAATAAATAAATAAATAAACTAAAAAAAATTACACTAAACTAAAAAAAGTTTAAACCCCTCCTTTAAGAATTCTTTGACTTTAAATTCCTCCATAACTTCTCACTATTTTCAACTATTACAGGAATCAACGAAACACCAATATAACCTACATGTAATTTATGGCAGCTTTTTACTCCATAACTGCTTCCATATTTTCCCAAGTCAAAAGGAAGTTCCGCGATCCCGGACGCGAGCCCCCACTTGTTACGAAACCGCTTCTCTCCCCCGCTCGTTCTTTTCTTGTCAGTATTTACTGGAGAGTAGGGCCGCAACTTTAAGTGCGTGATGAAAAGAAAAAGAGAAAATAAACAAAACTGGCACCTGACGGAACACACAGTGAGGTGGTGCTTACCTTATGATGTCCGATCAGAGTCTCTTCTATGGAGATAAAATAAAGACTAAAAGGGCGTGAACAAATACAGAAGGGGCGTGAACAAATACAGATCTCACGAGAGCAAATACATACACTCGAGGGAGCAAATTACACCCGCGCGAGCGTAGAAAAGAGATCCGAGCGCGCGCACGCTCGCACGGAGAACTACTAGGTGCGCACGCGTGCAAAATGTATCTACTGACAGACTCTCCCTCTCGCTCGCGGTTCAGACTTTTGGCAGCCGGTGGGAGGATCCAGACCACGACACATGATTGGCTGCAGTCTTCCTGTCCTCTGTGATTGGATGTAACACTTCCTGAACCTGAAAATGTAAAATAAATAGATTTATCTAAATATACTTCAAGTACATTGTTATAAAATATATTTTGTTGCACTTTATGAAGTACTATTTTTTGCTAAATATAAAATACATTTCAATCAAATATATTTCTAAAAGGAATCTTCATATAAACTTTTTAACTGCACGTTTCATTCAACCTTTATTTATGCATCTCATTGAGCCTCGAGGACTCATTTACAAGAGAGACCTGGCTACAAACAAAGAATGATGACAACAGTGACAACAATAGACAGTTATAAAAGAGGCATACAGATTTTTTTTAACAAATAAAAATAAGATGGCAAAAACAGCTAGATTATAAGGTGAATGTAGAAAAGTAAAAACAGGAACTTTAGAACAATATGTGTGATCATGAAAAAAAAACATGCTTGTTAGGCTGATTGGTGACTCTAAATTGACCCTAAGTGTGAGTGAGAGAGTGGATGGTTGTTTGGTGTGAGTGAGACAGGTCCCTCTTGTAAATGAGTCCCCGTGACTCAACGAGGCTAGCCTGTATAAAGGTTGAATGAATGAATGAATGAATGAATGAATGATCACTGGTCAGTGGAAGTGCTGCTGGACTTCTCATTTGGTTCTGTGTGATGAAAACAAACGGTTGGAACCTCCTTCAGTCTCACACGGCCTGACTGTGTCTTTGTGAAGTGCCCTCTCACAAAATGTGCCTGTAGAGTGATACTAGTTTATTTCCTTGCACATTTCTTTCACAGTTAAACATTTTGAGCCCTGATTAAAAATGTTTTTGCAGATTAAAGGTGGTGTGACATGATTTTGTAACTATGCATAAAATTGCCCAAATATATTTTATCATCACTTTGAGATTTTCATTAATGAAAAGTGCGTTATAAATTGAATTCATTATTATTATTATTATTATTATTATTATTATTATTATCATTCAACTATGTTCGTTTTTGCAAACAAACTTATAAATATATTTAATTTTGATTTAAGATTGATTTTAAACTTTGCACCGTGTTTATTCATGGGAAATCCGATTACACACGAATGCACCATCTGTGATGTAGTGTGAGGCAGAGGGCTCTGGTCTCTTTAATGCTGCGTTCCAGTAACCTCGTATTGTGGGAATTTCCAAGGTCCCAGTGGTGGATTTAAACCGGAACGCCCGCTCCAGTGGGAAACTCCCATTCGTGAAGTGGCAATTTTTTCGGCCCCCAGTTTATCCCAGTGACGTATTCAAAATGGCGGCTACTCGCGTCTTCAGTAAGTGAACTCCTTAACTTTTACTAAAATAACAGTTGTAAAATGTTGTTGTGTGTTTTTTAATCACACACACAGCTTAAGCGTATGCTTGTGAACACAGATCACATTAAAAACCTGTGTTGAGGAGCCAAGATGGTATAGTGGTTAGGGCGTTTGACTTGGGACCCGAAGGACGCGGGTTCGCGTCCCGGCCACTACACACCTTGGGGTGTCTATGAGTGCACACCTAATTCTCCAGCTCCCCGAGCGCCCTCTGGCTGCTCACTGCACCACCTGGGGTGGTTGGGTTAAATGCAGAGATGAATTTCGTCTGTGTATGGGAAACATACGCAGATGACAGACAAACACATTATTATTATTATTATTTAGTTGCATGTCCTGCGGCGTACGGCTGTTTTTGTCGTTGTTTGGATCACAACAGTTCTGTAGGCCAGCGGCAGCGACTTTCATTCGCCACATTTTATTATTTAGCACATTAAAAAAGTAACTATTAGTTATGAATTTTATTTTAAAATATATATTTTTTACCCTTGTTTTCTTTGGCGCTGTGGCTTATTTTGTTAGGCAACCCAGAACTAAACACACATTGTTTGTTGAACTGACTATAAATTAGCACTAAACTGTGGTTAAAAAAATATATATTTGGTTTCCAAAGATCCGTGTTTAGAAACATTCTATAATCCTGTATGATATTTATGTGTTAGGACGTGTATATTTGTGTAGTAAGTGTGTGTTTGTGTTTGTTTTCAGTCTACCTCGACCAGTACAACAACATGTTTGTTGATGAGCAGAGAACAACAACATTTTCTGGCAGCCTGTATCGCAGTGCAGGGGATTTGTCCTGTTTGTACATTGATGCAAACCTCACTATGAAAGTTGAGCTTATCCAACCTGCACAGGACAGCACAGCTGGTAAGATTTAGGAGAAATAAGTTTTAATGCAAACCAAACCAATTACTGTATAATGAATTTAACAATACTGTGTTTTTTTCTTTTAAAATGATTTTTTCAGAGAACTGTGAAGACTCTCCATCAACCAGCAGCCACGCAGAGTCCCCCATCCGTGTGAATGACAGTTTCAATAAAGAACAGACACTGTTCTTGATTGAACACATGCGTGAGAATGTAAAAGACAATGGTGACCTGCGAAAGGTAAAAAATAACAAAAAATTGATGTGGATTGAGGCTGCTGCTAAGCTCACAGAGCAGTTTCATGAGACTTTTAATCCAGACTTTTTATACTTTTATACTACTATGGAAAACTACTATGCAAAAAACTCAGGACAGTATTACACTCTATTTCATTTTATGATTATGGTTATTAAATGTTGGTGTTTTTGGTGTTGGTGAAACATTTTATACTTTTATACTACTATGAAAAACTACTATGCAAAAAAACTCAGGACAGTACTAAACTTTTATTATTTCATTTTATGCTTGTTTATTAAAGCTGCTATATGTAACTTTTCTAACAATATATTTTTAACATATTTCTTCACTCTGTCACTAGATTGATGTTAGAGAGGTAATCTCTGAAAAAAACTAAAAAAAAATATTGTCCCCTTGCTTCTCCAGGTGGTAAATAAGCATTTCTAAAAAGAAAAAGTGACCCGCCATTTTCCAGCCAATAAAAACAAAGTTTGTAACCAGCCAATAAAAACCGAGCTTGAATTTGAATCAGCCAATAAAAACAGAGCTTGAATTTGAATTTTAACAGACCACAAGGGGGCAGTGCCATATATGGCTCTGAGGGGGAGGGATCAGAATGCTTTGCTTGTTGAAATTTTTTCTAAGTGCTGATGTTCTACAGAAACTGCAGACTCCACCTTTAATTGTTTAGTGTTTAAATGGTTACTGTTGCACAGAGGGACTGAGAGAGAAATCCTGTGTATGTCCTGTACATATTGCAGTTTTGATAATAAAGTTGACTTTGACTTGTTTATTTTGCTCAGGTTTGGCCCAGTAAAAATGTTTGGTTTTCAGTGCCTTTGATTGTATGAATTTTGAAATGCTGTTGTTGCACATTTTGTAATTAAAACTGAAACTTTCAGACAACTGAGATTTGTTTTCAGTATGAACTATTTGCTTGCAAAGGTTAAAATAGAAACTATTTTGTATAAACTAGTTTAATAGTATTGAAACTATTTTGCATTACTAGCTACAGAGCAAATCGTGTAACATTTTATTACCCTACAATACACAAAAGGTACGTTTCCCTAAAATTTTGCTATGTTCACATTACTAATTTATTTTTGGAAATGTGTTATGACATGTCACTGACACGTGCAGTTCTGACAGATACTTAAAGCATCTGGGCTACTCGCGTCCTTAGTAAGTAAACTCCTTAAACTTAAACTCTGGAGCCTTGAGTAAGGCAGTAATAATATTTGCAACCCATCGGTTTAAACTTTTGTCACAACTCAAAGACAAAATGCTGTATTTAAAGAAAAATGTTTATTAAGCTTCATTATAGCAGTCTTTTAAGTACATTTGTACAGACAGTTTTGTCATGAACAACTGCGCTAATGTAGGAAGACGCAAAACAACATACTACCTATTATTTTTTCTTTTACACACCGGAATTCTAAGGAGTTATTCATTTTCATCATCCTCCCTGGGGGACCCGTCTGCATGCTGCTGACAAATTTGTGATGGCCCACGTCCCAAGTTGTGGAGGATGCAGGCAGCCACTATGATCTTCACCACCACAACAGTTCTGGTATTCTGCACGTCACGAAGCCGTCTCCACCTGCACTTCAAACATCCGAAGGCTTGCTCCACAATCACCCTTCCACGGCTGATTTCAGCGTTACGTTGCTTGTCTGCTTCACTTAGAGCACCATTGTTCTTCAGGATGGATGGGTTTTCTGCCAGCATGGTAGGGTCCAAGACAACTCTGCAATGGGAAAACAGTGTTTATTTCAGACAGACATAAAGTTAATAATGAGCTGCAATTCTCTGTCATTTTTTCATCATTTGACTTCTTGTTTATGTGAAAAATACACATTTCAGACAGCTACTTTCAGGAAACTGTTGGAATCTGGAGAATAGTTGAATCTCTTGGAATCCTGGCAAAAAACCAATGCAGATATGTTCCTGTCTTTGATTTATACATCTACCTTATAATGTTTTTCTAGTCTTTGATACTTTGTTTTAAAAGAAAAAAAATATATATAAATATATATTTCTCTTGTGTTTATTGTCTATTGTTTAAGGAAATTCTACCATTGCTGTTAATCATTCTTTAGTTTGTAGCAGGTCACTTTTTTAAATGAGTCCACGAGGCTCAATGACATTTACCTGACTAAATAAAGGTTGATTGTAAAAAAACAACAACAGTACTGTAGTGTCAGGCTACAAACCAAAACTTTCTGATGGTGTTATATATCATAAAATCAATCACCTTTATTTTACCAGTTATTTTGCACGTTCGAGATCTCTTTTACAAGGGTGACCTGGTCAAGTGGTCAGCAGGGTTAGCAACCGGTGTTAGCAACTTATTTATTTAGCAAAATAAAGCAACCACTGTACAGTTTCTTCAACATATCGTAAACCCCCTACATGTTTTGCTGTGCAGTGAGCGAAGACGTTTTTTTTTTAGCTGTAAAGCCAGTTTTTCTTTTTCCCAACGAGAAAAATATATATTAAATCTATTACCTTCGGCGTTCATCTTTCTTCTTTGACATGTTCTGTGTCAGGAGTGCATATCTGGTTGTCTGGAGTGCATATATGTTTAGTAATTTATTATATTCCGAAACAGCAACAAAAACAAAGCGTGCGTCCATCTTGTTTTTACCACCGGGGTAACCGGAACGTGTTTTCAAGTGGTAGATGGGGAGATGACGTCACTGCCACTTCGTAGTTCCCAAAATACGAGGTAACTGGAACGCAGCATAATAGCGGACAATTTAAAACCTGACAAATTTAGCAATCTATGTAAAGATTTGAGTTATTTGTCTTCAGTTGTGGGAAGCAGAAAATAGTTTGGGTGATGGAACAAGAAACAGCAGGATCTAATTTAGGTCTGATGCTGTATGAGACTTACCATTCAGCCTGAACTTCAGGTGGAGGGAGGCGGGGGTCCAAGGGTGCAGCTTTGTTGCATTCTTGATTTTATCACTTGTTTTATTTTATTTATTTTTTAAGCAAGCCTAATCTGCATCCACATGATTTTATCTTTTGATCTTAGTCGATATTATTATTGATTTTGTGGATCAGACGGGCAGAGAGAATCATGCGCCGCTGAGGATCAGGAGCTGCTGTTGCTGTTGTTTGGTGCTGTTCACGCTGTGGGGAGCTACTTGTGGATCAGACGGGCGGAGAGAATCGTGTGCCGCTGAGGATCAGGAGCTGCTGTTGCTGTTGTTTGGTGCTGTTCACGCTGTTGTCCCTTTGCTGTCCTGATACAGGCTACAATCATGCCTTTAATTTTAAGAGGCATTTCTGGCATCACACTCTGCTGTTTGCTGCAAATTGCTTGTTTCTACCTGTTGATTCTGGATCCAGCTTGTGTTAACCAGGACCACATCCATTCATATTCACAGGGGGGCATCACACTCTATCACACAAACTGTAGTTGGGCCTCCTCAAAGGAACTGTTTGCACACTTAAATTGTGACGCTTTATGGTCAGAGACTTTTCTGCATCATTCATATTACTGTCATTATTTTCAGTTCTCAGACTACCTGGAATCACTAAATCTTATCAACTCATCTGGATCTGCCCATCACTGCGACTTTCATTGTTTTTGGGCTCTGAATGATCGTATCTTCATTAATGTTTCACATGGTTCAATTATGGGGGAAAAATGTCACACTGTTAACTCCTGTAATTACACATCACTGACAAAGAAGTCAAGTAAATGTCTGATATTAATGTTGTTATTGATCTCAGGGATTCAGCCAAACCCAGGGCCAATCACTAACTACTGTACACCTAATGAGTTTAAAAATATTTCAGGTCTCCGTTTTCTGCATGTAAACGCTCGTAGCCTTCTAAAAAAACTTGATGAACTGAAAATCCTAATCACTTCTTCTGGGGCAGATGTGATCGTTATCTCTGAAACTTGGCTCAAAAAATCTGTTGTGAAAAATGACTTGGCAATCAATGAATTTAAGATCTATCGTTGTGACCGTAATACAAGGGGAGGTGGAGTCGCTATTTACATCAGAGATTCTTTGGCTGCCAGGATTGCATCTAAAAAAACAATCGCAAACCAGTTTGAGGCTTTAGCTGTGAACATCACTTTGAAAGGAGGTCAGCCCTTAACTGTTGTTGGTTGTTATCGTCCCCCCTCCGCAACACCTGAAGCTCTGTCCTCCCTGACTGAATTCATAGGAAATTTAAAACACAATGAGATCGTTTTGGCTGGAGATTTCAACATTGATTGGAATAAGTCGACCCCCCTCTGTGATAAATTCAAAGAATGTTGCCTATCTCTCAACCTAACACAACTTATCGATTCTCCCACCAGACCAAACATAAAATGTCCCGAAAAATCTTCTATCTTAGATCTGTTTTTCACAAATGCACCTCACAAATTTCCTGGTATAGGTGTATTTGCCAACGTTTTGAGTGATCATTCCGTAATAGCAGCTCTTAGATCTACTAAACTTCCACCTGCTAAGCCCAGAATAATTCAAAAAAGGGATTTGAAACGTTTCAGTGAACAGTCATTCCTTTGGGATCTATCCCTCTTTGATTGGCAACGTATCCTACAAATCAATGACGTGAACACCGCTTGGAACTATTTTCACAATAGTTTCATTCTCTTTGTAAACAAACACGCACCTTTCCGGCAGTTCAGGATAAAGAGCCGTGACAGCCCCTGGTTTACTCCTGAACTAGCTGATCTCCTGCACTGGAGAGATCATCTTTGGGCCGCAGCGAGAAAATCACACTCAGACACTGATTGGTTGAAATTTCGGCAGCTAAGGAATAAATGTACAACTGCCATCAAAGCCGCAAAACGTAACTACTTCTTATCTCAGACCTCCAAAAATCTAAACGATCCTAAAAAATTCTGGAAAACCATCAAATCTCTCTCAGGCACCCCCCAATCATCATCTGACCTCCCATCACAATTTCTTGTTGACTCTGTTCCTGTGTCAAATAAGCACGAGATCCTGAACTGTTTCAATAAACATTTTGTTGCTTCTAGTTCATTATTTGACACAGTTACAAACGGAAAATCAGCCACTTTATCTAATAATCAAACTTCTACAAATCAAATCCCTCCTACAAGTCAACCATCTGTTAATCACACCTTCTCTTTTTCTCCGTTCTCAGTCAGTGAGGTAAATAAACTGTTAAATGATCTTGATCCTAAAAAATCTGCAGGTCCAGATGAACTTCCACCTTACTTCTTAAGGCTGGCTGCTCATATCATCACAGTCCCTGTGACCCACATCTTTAATCTGTCCATAAGCCAAAACACCATTCCGGATGCTTGGAAAACAGCCTTTGTTCTTCCTTTGCTGAAGGGAGGTGACCCCACCTCATTGAACAATTATCGACCGATCTCTAAACTCTGCATCTTAGCCAAGGTTCTAGAAAAACTGATAAACTCTCAGATCAAAAACTATCTGGACTCATTTAACATCTTACCTCTTCATCAATCTGGTTTCAGGAAAAAACACAGCACAACAACTGCTTCTCTGAAGGTTCTGAATGATGTTGTTGAAGCATTGGATGCTAAGGACTATTGTGCTGCACTTTTCTTAGACCTGTCTAAAGCTTTTGACACTGTGGATCATAACATCCTGTGTCATAAGCTCTCAGAAATCGGTTTCTCTGATCACACCATCGGTTGGTTTTCTAACTATCTTTCCAATCGGAGGCAATGTGTTCAACATAACGGTACTTTTTCCAGCTATTTAACAGTTAAAAATGGTGTACCACAAGGCTCAGTTTTAGGACCCACTCTCTTTACAATCTACATAGCTAATGTAGGTCACTGCATCCCTGATGCATCCTTACATTTCTATGCTGATGATACAGTTGTTTATTGCCGAGCTAAAACAGTAGCTAAGGCTTTCCAGTTACTGCAATCCGCTTTTGACATCATCCAGTCAGATTTGTTCCGTCTCAAACTTGTCCTAAATGCTGATAAAACAAAAGGGATGTTTTTTTCAAATAGGAAGGCGGTTCCAGCAGATCCTCCTCTGATTTTATCTTCAAATGGTGTACCTATCGAGTTTGTTGATTCCTATAAATATCTGGGTATCCTGATCGATTCACATCTCTCTTTTAAACTCCACGTGGAAAACCTAGTGAAGAAACTGAAAGTTAAACTGGGTTTCTTTTTCAGAAACAGATCATGTCTATCACTGAATGTTAGGAAACGCCTTGTATCTGTGACTTTCCTTCCCTCCATTGATTACGGTGACATTCTCTACATGAATGCTCCTACAAGCACCCTGCGGATGTTGGATGTTGTCTATCATGGTGCACTAAGATTCATAACTGGTTGTGATTATCGTACCCACCACTGCACCCTGTATTCACTGGTTAACTGGACATCATTAACCTCACGCAGACTCTTCCACTGGTACATTTTCATCTTTAAATCACTTCTTGGTCTGCTGCCCTCATACATCTCCTCCTACATGTCTTTGCGTGAGTGCAGCTACAGTGTGCGCTCTCAGGACATGATTACCTGCAGTGTTCCGTCAGTGAGGACTGAACTTGGAAAAAGGGCCTTCTCCTACTCCGCTCCTGCTTCATGGAATATCTTACAAAAAGATCTGAAGCTCTCGACCTTGACTTCTCTAAATGGTTTTCAGAATCTGTTGGAATCCTGGCAAAAACCAATGCAGATTTGTTCCTGTCTTTGATTTTATACGTCTACCTTATAATGTTTTGCTAGTTTTTTGATACTTTGTTAAAAGGAGGAATGTGTATGTATGTATATATATATATATATATATATATATATATATATATATATATGTATATATATATATATATATATATATATATATATATATATATATATATATATATATATATATATATATATATATATATTTATATATATATATATGTATATATATATATATATATATATATATATATATATATATATATATATATATATATATATATATATATATATATATATATATATATATATATATATATATATATATATATATATATATATATATATATATATATATATATATATATATATATATTTTCTCTCTCTTTTGTTTTCTATTGTTTATTGTTTGATTGTTTATTGTTTAAGGAAATTCTACCATTGCTGTTCATTGTTCTTTAGTTTTAGCAGGTCGCTTTCGTAAATGAGCCCATGAGGTTCAAAAGATTTACCTGACTAAATAAAGGTTGAATGATTTTATTTGATTTTATCACTTGTTTTATTTTGATCTTTGCTTTGTTACACTTTGTAGCACTTTGAGATTTTTATTAATGAAAAGTGCATTATAAATTGAATGCATTATTATTATTATTATTATTATTATTATTCACAAAGTACTGTATTTCATCTTTTGGGAAAGTGAAAAGGCTCACTTGTTCACTGATGATACTAGAACACCCAAACGCAACACAACGTAACAGCATTTTTCAAGTAAAAACAAAAACAAACAAAAAACGTGATCTGCTGGCGAGCAGCTGACACACGCGCACTGACAAGCCCAGGGCTCTGCCGCACACTACGTCACAGATGGTGCATTCGTGTGTAATCAGATTTCCCATGAATAAACACGGCGCAAAGTTTAAAATCAAATTTAAATCAAAATTAAATATATATATAAGTTTGTTCGCAAAAACGAACATAGTTGAATACAAGATACTGTATTTATGTTGAGCCATTTTATGAAAAGTTAAAAAATCATGTCAGTGGAGCTTTAAACTTACATCACTCAGTTTTGTGTTGTTGGGATGATGATGGTGGTGATGTTGCTCCTGCTGACTTGAGATGATGTAATTAAAGTGTATCTTTCACTTTAAACACATGTTGTTGCCTTTTCAACCTAACATGTCTAAGACTCCAATTTTCATCAAAAATACGGATCATATCTCAAAATAAAATGTGCTACTACTACCTTTTTTGTCTTCCCTCGCTACTCTGTCTAAAAATAGTGCTCTCAGCGGTAAACCGGAAGTGACATCACAGGAGGGGAACGTTTGTGCTTTAGCTAAGAAAGATATGGGATTGCACCAGGAGGAGGCGACAGATTACAAAGTTGTTTTGACATAAGTATGTCATCTCTGACTATTACATCAAATATCTAGCCAAATAACTTCTAGATATATACTACCTAAAGCTAAAAATGGTTTATATTACATATAGCCTAAATATAGAGATACAGCATTAATTACACCACTGATGGATTTAACTACTTTAGCCTTAGCTCCCTAAACAATTACTTTTTCCATCCTAAACCACTCAGTGGATATTTTTCCTGCTTTCAGTGTGCAATTATACAGGGCTTTTTTACTAAACGATTGCCTGTATAGCACATTTGAGATGAAATTCGATTTTTTATTAATTTTTGAAGACATGCAACATGGTCGCGCTAGCTTAAAATTAGCATCGTATTTTGTTCCATCTAAAGTCACTTATATCTCCTAAACCACTCGGTGGATATTTTTCCTGCTTTCAGTGTGCAATTATACAGGGCTTTTTTACTAAACGATTGCCTGTATAGCACATTTGAGATGAAATTCGATTTTTTATTAATTTTTGAAGACATGCAACATGGTCGCGCTAGCTTAAAATTAGCATCGTATTTTGTTCCATCTAAAGTCACTTATATCTCCTAAACCACTCGGTGGATATTTTTCCTGCTTTCAGTGTGCAATTATACAGGGCTTTTTTACTAAACGATTGCCTGTATAGCACATTTGAGATGAAATTCGATTTTTTATTAATTTTTGAAGACATGCAACATGGTCGCGCTAGCTTAAAATTAGCATCGTATTTTGTTCCATCTAAAGTCACTTATATCTCCTAAACCACTCGGTGGATATTTTTCCTGCTTTCAGTGTGCAATTATACAGGGCTTTTTTACTAAACGATTGCCTGTATAGCACATTTGAGATGAAATTCGATTTTTTATTAATTTTTGAAGACATGCAACATGGTCGCGCTAGCTTAAAATTAGCATCGTATTTTGTTCCATCTAAAGTCACTTATATCTCCTAAACCACTCGGTGGATATTTTTTCTGCATTCAGAGTGTAATTATACAGGGCTTTTTTACTAAACGATTGCCTATATAGCACATTTGAGATGAAATTCGATTTTTTATTAATTTTTGAAGACGCAACCGGGTGGACCTAGCTGCGGTTTAGCTCTGTATATTTTGGAATTTATAGCTCCTAACCTAAACCACTTTCAATCAAAAGATTAATAAATTATATTCATGTCCTTACTTCTGAAGTCAATCCTGTATTCGTTCAGGTCGCTGTCGATGTAATCCTCCTTGACAAATGCTGTCAAATCACAGAGTTGGTCATGACGCTTCTGTTGGTGAAATCCTGCCTTTTCATCTGGACAAACCTCACACAAGCTCTGAAAGCTGGGTTTTTTTGGTGCAGGAAATCGATGTCCAGACAAACTGGAGTTCGAACAACCCCCGCACACACAAATATTAACCATTATGACCATTATTGGACCTTTTTCACTTCAATACAACTCAATACAAAACAACAACTTCCGACTATGACGCCCCCTCTACTTTCGTCACTGTCACGTGACTCCTAAACCGCGCATTTTTTTTTAGGCTCTGTTTTTTCCCCCTGATTTGTGTCTGTAAGGCTATTGGTATTAATTTGGAAAGCAGGGAGGATTATCAAAATTACTTATTACCTCTAAATATTATGTTTCTGCCCAAAAAACTAACATGAAACATACACTTTAATAAACAGTATAAATAATAGTAAAAGTACTTTATTAAAGCTTGTTTTACATTTAACATATTTTATAATAAATTGTTTGGTAATTTATTTTTGCACAATTTTGACGTGAATATAAGAAGAGAAAAATACACAAGAAGCTAAAATAGTACTAAAATGTGAGTAAATATCTGTTAAAGCATTTACTTAACAAATCTGTCATTAAATAATACAAATACATGTGTGTTATTATACTGTACAGTATAACATACACTGTGTGTATGTTATACTGTACAGTATAATAACACACTGTGTATGTATATACTGTACAGTATATACATGACACACACACACATTGTATTAATATACCGGTACATAATATTTGAACACTGCAACATTGTCAGATTAGAACTATCAGTGTGTTTTGATTTTAGGTCCACTGTTACTCTCATGTGAATAAAGCAGTGGGATAATGTCTGTACAGAAAATATTCTATAACACAAGATCATCTTTTGGGTATTACTACTGTTCTGGAAGTTGGAAATGTCTTAATAATTTAGTTTGAAAAAGAAGAAAAAGAAAACTTCCACAGTTTTGATCTATCAGTATTTTATTTTGAAGGAGAATTTTGAGTTGGCAGTGCATTGTGGAGTAGCAGTTATAGTTAGGAAAACGTTTTTGCAGAGAGAAAGTCTGTCTGTTAATGTATAAATTTCACCTCTTGAGTCATCAATCTTTTCTTTCACCTCCAAAAGCAATGGCTGTAAGTTTGCCATTTTATTTTAATTTGTTTAAAAAAATCTGTATGCCTCTTTTTATAACTGTCTATTGTTGTCACTGTTGTCATCATTTTTTGTTTGTAGCCAAGTCTCTCTTGTAAATGAGTCCTCGAGGCTCAATGAGATGCATAAATAAAGGTTGAATGAAACGTGCAGTTAAAAAGTTTATATGAAGATTCCTTTTAGAAATATATTTGATTGAAATGTATTTTATATTTAGCAAAAAATAGTACTTCATAAAGTGCAACAAAATATATTTTATAACAATGTACTTGAAGTATATTTAGATAAATCTATTTATTTTACATTTTCAGGTTCAGGAAGTGTTACATCCAATCACAGAGGACAGGAAGACTGCAGCCAATCATGTGTCGTGGTCTGGATCCTCCCACCGGCTGCCAAAAGTCTGAACCGCGAGCGAGAGGGAGAGTCTGTCAGTAGATACATTTTGCACGCGTGCGCACCTAGTAGTTCTCCGTGCGAGCGTGCGCGCGCTCGGATCTCTTTTCTACGCTCGCGCTCATCCCCATTACGCGCGCGGGTGTAATTTGCTCCCTCGAGTGTATGTATTTGCTCTCGTGAGATCTGTATTTGTTCACGCCCCTTCTGTATTTGTTCACACCCTTTTAGTCTTTATTTTATCTCCATACTCTTCATCATCTGACATCCTTAAAGGGGTGAGCCCGCACTTTTCTTCATCCGTCAGATGATCTGTTCAATAGTTGTTGCTGTTTTTGTTTTTCTTTATAGTTTTTCTCTTTTCTTCAAAACACACCACTTGTGATTTCAGCGGTAGTTGATGTTAGCAGGCGTGTAAACTCCCCGGTGCATTACTTCCAATAGTGCCCAGCCGGATCATCCAAAACAAACTTCCTCCCGGCCAAAAACATTTAACGCTCCCCTCTGGGTTGATCCAACCCGAGTTGAAGACTCTGTTCCTCCGTCCAGAGCCTACCCGCACCGTACCTTAAATTATTTTCTTCTTTACACATCTTCTCTGCAACAGCAGCTCCCAACACGCTACTCCATCAGTCAATCACCCCACAGGTGTGCTACCAGCGCAGTTAAAAACACTTAGACTGGCTGAGCCCCGCCCCCTTCACCAGTGAACTGTCAAAAAGGTGCCAAAAATAACAAACAAACAAAAGACGGAAGAAAAATGTGACCACGTAACATGGGTGAGTGGGGTCATTCATGATGCAGGTGGCCCTCTTCCTGCATCTGGAGATGTACATGTCTGTGATGGTGGGGAGACTGACTCCAACATCTTCTGTGCAGCCTTCACCACTCTCTGCAGAGCTTTTCTTTCTGCAGCTGTGCAGCCTCCATGCTACACAGCATGGCCCCATATCAAAGGGCCTAGTACCCCGTACTCCCGGTGTACCTCCCACAAGGCCCCCCGAGGGACGCGGTCGAATGCCTTCTCCAAGTCTACAAAGCACATGTAAACTGGTTGGACAAACTCCCATGCACCCTCCAGGACCCCGCTGAGGGTGTAGAGCTGGTCCAGTGTTCCACGACCAGGACGGAAACCACACTGCTCCTCCTGGATCTGAGGTTCGACTATCTGACAAACCCTCCTCTCCAGAACCCCTGAATATACCTTACCGCAAAGGTGGGCACCAGATCGCCAGGGAGCGCTAAAGCGCTAATCCACTTATAGCGGACCTAAACAATTTGTCAGCGTTACAGCGGATTGACTAACTTTTATAATTCATAAGCGGATTTGTGCTATTTTTTATTTAAAATGCAGTACCGCTAATAACTAATTATCTATCAGTAAAAACGAAATGGAGTAACGTTATTTTGTCTTCAGCGCGCGGGCTCTCGTAGCTTTCGATAGTAGTATCGATCCAACCAATGATGCACGTTGGCTTAAAACTATGGAATGGATTTCCTGAACGGAGGCGTGTCTCATGAACCAAGAGTAACAAGACCCGCCTCACATTCAGTAAATCCAGTTCATAGTTTGTAGCCAGCTACAAGCGTGAGGACTAACTGGGTACTCTGTTGGGCTTGTTTTGGCATCGTTTTGAAAGAGCGGTCGTTTGTTTATGGATTTTTTTCATGAAGATGGTCACAATTGGTTATGGATTGGATTGTTTTCATGGAGCTGGACACTTGTTTCTGTCGCAAGTTCTGACAACACTGGTGAGTAGCATCTTAGCTAGCAGCTAGCCGACTTTTCATCGTAACATGTGCGTTATGTAGAAATATTTTACACTCAACATCGCAAGACAACAACGTTCAATGTTTGCAGAGCTATATAAACACATCTGCGTCACATTAAACCGCGGTCAAGTTAGTTTTACGCCGGATTTTCCATCGAGCTCAGGGGCTTCAGCGGTGTGTTTCTATTTCATCCCTACTGACCGCCAGAGGTGGTGCTTAACAGCACTGGATATCGCTCTTGCGCATGCGCAGGTCGAGAATTTATACCAACATGGTCACGTGTGACCCCCGGAGATATCAGTGAGTCTATATAGGCACGTGATATCGGTAGCCCAGTCTCTTTTCATCTTCTCGCATGCAGGTTGCTTCGGTGGTAAGACTGTTAGCTTGTCGCTGTCAGCCTCGCGACTGCGGTCGGAGCTGTGAGGATTTTCTCACCCTCCAGAGGCTGCACAAGCTCTACCTTATCACAACTTTGACCTACGATTGGTGAGTTGTTTCTTTCTTGCTTTCATCGACGGGACGGTGGCGCGTTCGCTTCCGAGTCGATTTTTTCTGTGATGACACGGCGTTAAGACGGCTGAGACGAGCTGGTCTGAGCAGCCCAGTTCTCACCTCCTTCTACAGGTGTGCAGTGGAGAGCATCCTGTGCTCCAGCATCAATGTGTGGCATGGAGGCTGCACAGTTGCAGAGAGGAAAGCTCTACAGAGAGTGGTGAAGGCTGCACAGAAGTCTGTTGGAGTCAGTCTCCCCACCATCACAGACATTTACACCTCCAGATGCAGGAAAAGAGCCACCTGCATCATGAAAGACCTCACTCACCCAGCACACTCACTCTTTGCCCCACTCCCCTCAGGACGGAGGTTGAGGAGCATCAAATGTAGAACCACTAGACTGAGGAACAGCTTCTACCCTGAGGCTGTTAGACTCATGAATAAATAAATAATAAGAATAAACACTGCAAAATATCACATCATGCTGATGCTGATCTGTTTTCTTGTTGCTGTGTTCATCTGTGACCATCTGCTCATACAGACTCATGTTCGTGCTGCTGTTTATAATGATGTTTTTCCACTACATTAGGGCTTAGTGTATTACTAGTTGATGTTTCTCTTAGTTAATTCTAGATGTTATTACTGTTTTTCTCTTGCATTTGTTGTTGGATGTAACTGGGACCCCGTGTACATAATCTCGTTTTCATCACATGTACCACATGCGGTGCAAATGACAATAAAGACTCTCTGACTCTCTGACTCTGTTAAGCCAACCTCCGTGTTCGACTTGCCTGTGTATCAGCCGTTTTCAGGCTTGCTTTTGGTATTGTCTGATTGCAGCCGTGTTTAGGCTGTTTTTCATATTGTTTGATTGCAACCGTTTTCAGGCTTGCTTTGACATTGATTAATTCAGCCATTTCAGGCTTACTTTTGGTATTGCTTGATTGCAGCCGTGTTTAGGCTGCTTTTTCATATTGTTTAATTGCAACCGTTTTCAGGCTTGCTTTGACATTGTTTAATTCGGCCATTACAGGCTTACTTTTTGATATTGCTTGATTGCAGTCGTTTTAGGCTGTTTTTCATATTGTTTAATTGCAACCGTTTTCGGGCTTGCTTTGACATTCATTAATTCTGCCATTTCAGGCTTGCTTTTGATATTGCTTCTGCATTATTTGATTGCGGCCGTTTAGGCCTGCTTCTACTTATTTAATTGCAGCCGTTTTCAGGCCTGCTCCTGAATTGTTTCATTGCAGCCGTTCTCGGGTCTGCTTCTGAATTGTTTAATTGCAACCGTTAGGCCTGCTTCTGAACTATTTATTTGCAGCCGTTAGGCCTCAGGCTTCATACTGTTGTGCAGCTGTGTTCAGCTTGCCTCATTCGGTTGCTTCCGTCCTACGGCCTATTCGGGAACTCCTGGTGGCGTTCTCTGCTCAACCGGTTCCCTGACCCGTTCACCCTTGATACTGTTGTGCAGCTGTGCTCGGCTTGCCTCATTCAGTTGCTTCCGTCCTACGGGCTATTCCGGAACTCCTGGTGGTGTTCTCTGCTTCACCGGTTCCCTGACCCGTTCACCCTTGACAATGTTGTGCAGCTGTGCTCGGCTTGCCTCATTCAGTTTGCTTCCGTCCTTCGGGCTATTCGGAAACTCCTGGGGCGTTCTCTGCCTGGTGGCGTTCTCTGCTTTACCGGTTCCCTGACCCGTTCACTTATTAGCTAGGGTCACGAGTGGCGATTCAGCTCGACCTGACCTTGGCATTGTCTGCTCGACCTGGTTCCTGTCCGGTTCGCTCGACTGGTGTCTAGCGTGGCGACCTCAGCTCGACCTGACCCTGTCCTGTGAACGTGCAATGGTGGACGCACCGGTCTGAGGGATTTGTTGGGGGATGGGCATGATCTGTGTCCCGCTTGTTGGGACCAGATCACCTGGAGGTGTCCTTGGCTGATTTTCAGGATGCTTTGAATCTGGCTTGCATGTGTCGGTTGCCAGTTCACGTATCTTTTCCTGCTCTGTCGGAAGCGGAAGGTTTGATAGTGGGTGCTTGAGGACTGCACTCACTCGGTCGCGTCTGGCTGCTCCACGGAGCCAGCCTGATGCTTCCAATGTTTTTCTTTCAGCGTCCTACTACTGGGTCAGTCCTTCTGGTTCCCCATCTGCCCACTGCATGGAAGGGGTTCCTGCCTGTTGGACAGACCCTGCGGCCTTTTCACGGTTGACCTCTGATGGCAAGGCCTTAGCGGCAATGCAGGATGCGACCAAGTTTGGCTTGGGTCATGCCCTCTGTTGAATCTACCATAGCATCCCTCATCCGGATGAGGTTCTGGGAGCCAATGCTAGGTGTCCTCGACCTCAGTGTCGTGTGACTGATGGTTTGCTTTGCGGTAATTCCTTGTTGTTTTATTACTGTCTCAGCCTCTCTAGAGGGCTTGGCGATTGATGCGCCTACCCAATGTTTGATGGACGTATCTCTTCGTACGTTACACTTTTGTCAAGGGAAATTGGCCGTGCCCTGTCTACCCTTGTCCAGGCACGACACCAGGTCTAGCTGGCGTAGGCTCCTCTTACCGGGGACTGTAATAGGAACTTGTTGAGTTTTCCTGTGGTCCCTAGGGAGTTGTTGGCTCTGTTGCGTCTTCGGCTCTGGAGCGGTCAGCGTAGGCTTCCCATACCAGGCAACGGCTGGGCGACCTTCATCGCAGACGATTGCAACGCCATGTTGTGTGTGCCTCTGCGTCTTTTTTTGGGCACTTGTCCGACACGTCTATGCCTTCTGTCGGGCAACCATGGCCTACTGCGGGACCTTCCTCTGGCTAGTGGGATGTTTCCGGGAGTCTGGCTCGCGTCACTTGTCAGCCTTGGCAGTCCACTCGGTGACCTTCCCACCCTCTTAGGGTAGGGGGATTCAGAACTGTTACGGAGCTGGCGATGGGACATTTTGCCCTGGACCAGCTCGGTCCTTGGACCGCTCTCGTTCCCATCTATGGGTCGTGTCTACACTGACTCGGGGTCGCACGTTACAGTTCAACTGTCACCCTCCCATTCCTGGTCGTCTGTGTGATGGTGATTCACGTACGGGTGACGGTTCAGGCTCTGAAACGCAAGATGGACTCCTTGCTGGCCGGGGGTGCTATATTGCTTGTCAACCCCCTGCAGGATCCAGGGTTCTTTTACTCAGGTGGCGGACTCCGTCCTATTTAGACCTGAGGGGTCTTGACGTGTTTTTTACAGGCTATCCCTTCACATGTTGGGCATCAGGGATGGGCATGGGGTGATCTTCCCAGGCGACTGGTTCGCCTTGGTCGATTTGAAGGACGCCTACTTTCATCCTCTGTTCCCACGTGTATTCACGTGGTGCGTGGCTACGGCCCTGCGTCCACTACAGACCAAGGGACTGGTGGCCCGGCCTTACCTGGATTGTTGGGTCATCTGTGTGCCCACAGAAACTCGGGTAGCGGCGGACGCATACACATTGCTCCATCGCGTAGACCTTTTAGAGCTTTGTGTGCACTGGCTGAAGACCGACTTGGTTCCGTCTCACGGGGTCGCGTTCCTTGGGGTCGCATTGGACTCCCTCACTATGACTGCTCGCCCATCGCCCTAGTGTGTCGGGGGCATTCTACCAACGCTACCCTCCTTTCTACCCGGCTGTGCACCCCTCATTGTTGCTTACCTTACTTAGTTGGGTAAGCTGACTGCTGCTCATGTCACCCATCGGGGGCGACATGGTCAATGACATTGCTGAGGCTGACCTAGGTGCTCTTTCCCTGGGTTGTACCTTTTTTTTTGACGGCCTGGGGGTGGCCCGCTTTCCAAGGGTTGGAATGTGCTGGCCGATAATTCTGTCTTGGGAACGCCCTCCCCCGGGGGAGTGGAGGCCCCGCATGGAGGTGGTGGCAGTCGTTTGGGAGACTTACGGCAGGGCGACTGTGGACCTGTTTAAGTCCCGGGAGACGACGCATTGCCCTGCTTGGTTCTCCGTGGCGGACGGTGCCTGTCCTCTGGGTCAGGACGCACTAGCTCACGACTGGCCGCGGGTCCTTCTTTATGCTTTTCCACCGCTTCCCTTGATAGGCCCGACTCTCCTGAGAGTCCTTCAGTGGGGCTGTCTGGTTCTTCTGGTAGCCCCCTTATGGCCGGGGAGGATCTGGTTTCCACTGTTGCACAGTCTCTGTTGCAGCTCTCTGATACCTCTTCCCTACAGGACAGGCCTCCTGTCACAACTGGGGGGTCGGATCCTGCACTCCAATCCTTGTTGCTTCCGGCTCTGGTTTGGCCGTTACAAGGCCCGGCATCTCGTTCTCGGAGTATGCCGGCGCCGTCGGGCATACAATGACTGCCGCCTGGGCCCCTTCCACACGGTTTCTGTGCGCTCATATGTGGGAGGCTTTTTGGTGTCATGTTGGACATGGAGATCCTGTTATTTTGACCTTCCTTCAGGCATTGCTCTCTCAGGGTCGGTCTCCGTCCACTTTGAGAGTTTATGTGGCCACCATCTCTTGTTGGCGTATGGGTGTGAATTGTGTGACGATGGGCCGTCACAAGGACGTTTCTGTGTTTCTAAGGGCGCCCGGCGCTTGCGCCCTCCCTTGCGCCCTGTCGTGCCTGTGTGGAACCTCTCTCTCGTCCTCGTTGCATTGCGTTCTCCCCCGTTTGAGCCATTGGCGGCTGTGGGCCTTGAGTTCTTGTCTGGAAAGACTGCTTTTCTCCTTGCCATGGCTTTGGCAAAGCGGGTGGGTGAACCGCACATGTGTCTGTTCACGAGTCTTGTTACCGCTGGAACCCGGCTGGTTCTAGCGTTACTATCTGACCTGTCGTGGTATTTCTTCCTATGGTGGCCTCGTCTGCATGCCACTCTGTGCCCATTCAGCTTGCTTGCTTTGCTGCAGACGAGCCTGATGAGCCTCTCTGCCTGTTCGGGCTCTGGGCGCATATGTCAGTCTCACAGCTTCTGTCCGACGGTCTGACAGTCTGTTTGCTACGCAAGGCCCCGCTGAGGGCAGGCCCTTTCCAGGCAGCGTCTTCCCCATTGGATTGTGGATGTGGTGGGACAGGCGTCTGTTTTACAGGGTCACCAACCTCCTGCTGAGCGGTGCCATTCTACCAGGGGCATTGGTGCGCCATGGGCCGCTGTGTCTGGGTCTCTTTGGAGGCTATATGTGCTGCAGCCTCCTGGTCATCCGAACACCTTTGCTAGGTTTTACAGGGTTAACCTGGCTGCCTTTCACCCACTGGAGGGAATCCTGTCCCAGTGTTCATCTTTCCAGTGGGATGGGCACTTGTTGTTTGGTTGTTTGATTCCTTAGGACACTGCTGGTTTTAGTCATCCAGTGCAGTTAAGCACCGCCTCTGGCGGTCAGTAGGGATGAAATAGAACAAAAGTTACAACTGTAACTACGGTTCTATGAATCCCGGATGAGCGCCAGAGAGTCCAGTCCCTCGGAATCATCGTGTTTTCGTGAGAAGATTTAAAGGGACTGGGCTACCGGTGTCACGTGCCCATATAGACTCACCGGTATCCCCGGGGATCACACGTGACCATGTTGGTATAAATTCTTGACCTGCACATGCGCAAGAGCGATATCCAATGCTGTTAAGCACCGCCTCTGGCTGTCATCCGGGATTCATCCGGGGCGGCCGTGGCGTAGTGGTAATGGCAGTCGTCCCCCGATCGGAAGGTTGGCGGTTCGAATCCCGGTTCCCCACACCATGTGTCGTTGTGTCCTTGGGCAAGACACTTAACCCCGAGTTGCTCCCATTAGGACTGGAAAGCACCTTGCATGGTAGTCTGCCGCTACCGGTGTATGAATGTGTGTAGCATTCAATGTATGTAGCACTTTGAGATTTTCACTAATGAAAAGTGCGTTATAAATTGAATTCATTATTATTGGGGGCTGCCATTGCATGTAAATGCATGGAAGCCACCTATTGTTCTCCTGCTCGAACGTGTGTCTACATTGTCGTCAGACGTTAATGCGGCCCAAACCACAATGTCTACCCCCACAAAAGTTATATCAAAACGACTGGCTCAGCCCCCTGATGTGTGCTATTACTTTTATTGGCATTTCGAGTTACCATGGCAACGTAATTTGCGAACAAAGACGTAATGAATCTCCAAATCCAGGAACTAGTTGGTTACTGCCCACTTATTATTCTACAACAGAAAAAGTTATCTTTTTCAACTTTAATACGGACCGAACCACAAAGTGAACCCCCTACAAAAGTTATATCAAAACGACCGGCCCGACTCCGAGATGTGTGCTATTACTTTTCTAAGCAATCGTAATTACCATGGCGAAATATTTTGCTAACAAAAATCCTAAATTTCCCATAGGAAATGAATGGGACTTGAGTTTTCACAGAAACTGATTAACATAGGGCGCTATCTTGGTTCAATATACAAGGCAATATACAAGGCAGGTTCAATACACAAGCTCATTAGGTGAGACGGCCATTTTGGATCAAACAAGCTCATTAGGTGAGGCGGCCATTTTGAATCAACCAAGCTCATTAGGTGAGGCGGCCATTTTGAATCAGGGCGCCATCTTGGTTCAATATACAACGCAATATACAAGGCAGGTTCAATACACAAGCTAGTTAGGTGAGGCGGCCATTTTGAATCAAACAAGTTACTTAGTTGAGTCGGCCATTTTGAATCAAACTAGCTAATTAGGTGAGGTGGCCATTTTGAATCAAACTAGCTAATTAGGTGAGTCAGCCATTTTGAATCAAACTAGCTAATTAGGTGAGTCAGCCATTTTGAATCAAACTAGCTAATTAGGTAAGTCGGCCATTTTGAATCAAACTAGCTAATTAAGTGAGTCAGCGTATCAAACTAGCTAATTAGGTGAGTCGCCATTTTGAATCAAACAAGCTAATTAGGTGAGTCGGCCATTTTGAATCAGACTAGCTAATTAGGTGAGTCGGCCATTTTGAATCAAACAAGATAATTACAGACAGGGGCAACTAGAGCGTTCTCACGATACGCCTATAGGCATGCCGATGCCCGAGCATCGGTGTCCGGCCCTGGGGCTACATCAGTGCAGCGGGCTCTGGCGGGGGCCTGTGTATTTGTCGCTGTTGACCCCGGGGGGTCATTGTGTGTGGTCCCTGGTGGGGTTCGTCCGGTTCTTCCCCTTGTGTCGGGGTCTTGATTTGTTAATTTCAATTTTATTTATTTATGTATTTATTTATATATATATATTATTTATTTATTTTTCTCTTACCCCCCTGGTTGCCTGGCGGACATTCTGGGGGTGGGCCGTCAGGGGTTGTGCTGGGGTGTGGGGGGGTTCGGGGCCTGCGGGTTTGCCGTGGGCGGGACTGGCAGTGCGCTCCCCCTGGGGCTGCTTGGGCTCGAGTGTCCTGCCCTGTCCTGTCGGCGGGGCGCGGGGTGGGCCGGATCTTGGATGTCTGCTACTCTCCACCCCAGAATGAATGGGCCTACCTCCTGGGTTTGGATGTGGGCTGCCCCATGTAGGGAGCAGGCACATGTCTTGGACCTGGGGGGTATAGAGTGTGCTTCGGGATTATGATTGGAGCGTGTCGTTATTGTTTGTCTTTCTATGACTGAGGGTGAGGATGAGGGTGGGTCTGAATGAGTGTGTCTGTGTATGAATGTTTAAGTGTCAGGCTGGGACTTGGACTGCCCCCTCTCTGATACTTCTGAGGCTACCTAGTGTCGCGCTCCTGCCACGTGGCCCCCTGGTGGGTGTTCCTCTGCCTGCGGGCGTGCTTGGGACCCTCACTATCTGGGGCTGGGCGCTTGGGCGTTGGTCGGCTCGGCCTGGTGGCTGCCTGGTGGGGCTCGGGTCCTCTGGTCCTGTCGGGTCTGGGCCTGAGGGGTGGGCGTCCCCGGTGCCCGAGCATCGGTGACCGGCCCTGGGGCTACATCGGTGCAGCGGGCTCTGGCGGGGGCCTGTGTATTTGTCGCTGTTGACCCCGGGGGGTCATTGTGTGTGGTCCCTGGTGGGGTTCGTCCGGTTCTTCCCCTTGGTCGGATCTGGGGAGTGGACGAGTGGCTCGTCCTGTTCGGGTGGTCCTGGGGACTCTGGGCTCGGGGTCCTTCCTGGGGTCTTGGGCTTTGATCGCCCTTTCGTCTGTCTCGGGCTTTGGGGGGACGGATCTCTGATGCTTCACAATCGCTACTAAATGTTCTATTGGAGGAACCTTATTCACTTATGCATGCTCACAACCACACACAAATGGATGCAGGGATGTATATGTAGATATATGTAGATGGGTATATAAATGAATATAAATATATATGTATGTATACTGTATATATATTTGTAGGTATGGGTATGTTTATATATAGAAATCTAATGCAAGGTCATGAATATTATCAGTCTTTATGCTTGTATGTTTCGTTGCTGTGTTCTGTCATGTGCTTTGCAGGATTGTGGACGGAGGTTTGGTGTGTTTGCCTTGTGCTCTTTTTGTGGATAATTGTTGTTTTGTTGTCTCACTTTCTCTTTTCTTTCTTTCTCTCTATTAAAAAAAAAGAAAAAAGAAAGAAAAAAAATATATATACATATTGGAGTGAGAGGATGGCTATAAGGTGTGAAGGGAGGCCATTTATGAATGGAAAAAAAAAAAAAATTGGCTTGAAACAGTGGGGTTCTCTGCGGATTTATCCAAGAAACCCAGCACAACCAGCTAGCCACAGAATTAGCCCCCGAGTTCACCTCTGACCCGGAAGATGTCAAGACGGTGAGGGAGGGGAAAAGGCAAAACAAGCATCTACGGAGCCAGCATAAGAGCTTCTAAACTTTGTGTAATGGTAGCTGAAACTGAACCCAAACACCTTTTACTATCATTTAAATAATATAATTTAGCTTTGTGATATGTGCTATTACCATTTGGAGCCATTTTGTTTCAAGATGGGTGCTAGCGGGCAGTAGCCTGGCAGCCCCCATCGAAGTTTCTCCAGGAACTTTCTAGTTATTATTATTATTCATAACCGTAGTTACAGTTGTAACTTTCGTTTTCTTTTTCATGCCGGGATGGGGGCTCTGATTCCGGGCAACTGTTTCAGCTTCCGCCTGGAGCTCCGTGGCTTCGCATCATATCATAATACAGCTACAATATAAAGCATGTAAAACACTAAAAACAGGAACATGTCTGTATTGGTTTATGCCAAGAACTTAGCAGATGTAAAGCTATTTAATATTTTAATTTATTTATTCATTCATTTAAAAGAGACAAAATAAAACAAGCTCAAAAATAAAACATTGAAGAGTGCAGAAAGAAGAAAAAAATCTTATATCACCCCATTATTTAAAAGAATATATAAAATAACTTTAAACAATCACTTAACTCCATATCTGTAAAATTAACTGAACTATAACCATTTTTGAGTTGGCTTATTTCAATTGCCTGCTGCAGCCATCTTCAATTCAAATGTATCCAAAAGTTAATCAGCAGTAAAGAAACATCAGTTTATTATTTCTTGAAAGATTTTTCAAAATCTGTCCAGAGGGTCATGAGATGTTTTGCTAACAGAACACCATTGATTCCAAATAAATAACGTTATAATTTTAAAGAAACATCTTATGCATTCTAAAAGTTTTTTGCTTATGCTTTGGGAATGAATCTCAGCTACTACCACACCAAATTTTATCTCAATTTGTCAAATTGACGAGTTGTAGTCAATTTTGTGATTTTTAAGTTCAGTTAGCTGTGGCAGCCATCTTGAATTGGATGTACTTTAAAAGTCAACCAGTCGTAGAGAGCCATTCAGTGAATATTTCTTGAACGTTTAATCAAAATCTATTCAGTTGTTCATAAGATATTTTGCTAACAGACAGATGCAGAATACAAACATAATTGTTGACTTTTGGAAGCATGTGATGAAAAAGAGACTGGGTGAAAGTAACTACTTAAGTTTTAAGTAGTTACACGTTTTGTGTTAGCAGAATTTGCACCGCCAAGAGAAGATTAATGTTCTCTCTACTACAGACAAGTACAGTGTATACAAATATATTCATGCATGTCCAAAAAGGCAACTTGAGTTAAGTAGGTAAAAATATGGCACTGGATGTAACATAAAAAAAACTAACAGTTGATGTCAATAAAGAATGTTTATTTTACAAAGTAGAAAAGAGAAAAAACAGACAGGCAAACACAGGGAAGCTTTAAGCTTCAGGGTCTCCAAGGCAAAAACAACAGACAAAACACCCCCTTCTAACTATAAAGAAAATATATTACTAGCTATAAGTTTTTACAACTTAAAAGTAAACTTAAAAATACAAAGGCTGAGCTCCCTAGCTATCCACAAAACAGGAGAAAACAGGTTAGAACAGAAGTGGCGGCTGGTGATATTTTTTTATGGGGGGGCGCCATAAAAAAATTTTAAGCATGTGTAGAAGTATGCATAATTATGTTTGTATACTGTAAAGTAAGTTTGTTCATGTTTTTATTTGTATATATCAGTTGTATCCATTTGTATAACACTATTATTAATTAAACATGGTTCATCTTCACCTTGTTTGAGGCATCAGTGTGAAAAGAGAATGGGAGTGTTCTGCTTCCACTTTTCAATTTTTGGACAACTTCTATCATATTCTGTTATAATTATTTTAGTAATACAAGTTCATAATGTAAATAGAATTGTGAGGGTCCAGACTTAAATAAGGACAAAGGTGTTCAAAAATCCACCAAATAATTCAATTTAATAGTTCCAAAAATAAACTAACAAATAATTAAATTTCTGTGAGAGTTCTACTGGCTGCAGCTCCTACTCAAGATGGCCGCCAATTACCACAGCTGCCGGTCATCTCCCTGAAGAGACCTTCAACTATATAAGGCTGCAGTCAAGTTCTACTCTTCGCTGGGGCATTGAGCTATTTATGGTATTTATGCTCTCAGCCTGTTTGTTTCCTCAAAAAGAGTTTCTAACCTTGTTCTCTGTGCCTCCAGTTCTCCTGTGTTCGTGGATCCCTTTCTGTTCTGGCTCGCCTTGGGTTCAGTTCCTGGTCCTCGTGCCTGATCCTCCAAGCCATCCATCTGTGGAGTGGAACTGGTTCACCATCCTCTGGACTCACTTGGATTCACTCTCACGCTCTACTCAAACCATCCAACCTGTAAGAGGAAAAACATCACGAATAATCAAAGGACCACTCTTATTCCAATCCATCTGACATCCTGTTTGTTTCTCAGGAGCTCCAGAGGATCACCTGTAAATAGTCACCTGCACAAAATAAACACTGTTTAATTTTCTATCTTGTGGAGTCTTGTCTCGTTCCGGGTCTCGTACCAATCTGGGTTTACTGAAATCATTACAATTTCAATGAAAAATAAATCAAAAGATAATAACAAATTTGGGCCCAACTTAAACAGGTCAACTCAAGTCTAACAAGGAGGAATGATTCCAGATTAGATTTTAAATAACTGATTTATGGGGAAGAAAAATGATTTATTTTACTGTGATCCACCTGATGAGCTCTACCTATACTTAAGGCTGCAGTCAAGTACTCTTCGCTGGAGCATTGATGCCTACTCATGGTATTTATGCTTCTAGCCAGTTTGTGAGTACAGTACTTTGAGAGACACTTACCTTGTTTTTTGTTGTGTTTCCAGTCCTCGTTTCCATCTTGGTCCTGGGACCAGTTCTCACCCACAATGGATTCCACCGTGGAGAATCAGCTAGAAGATATGCACCACCCATGGCCTTATTAAAAAAATATTGAAAGATTATTGAAAGACTATTCAGTACAGCAGGACAGATTCTCTCTCCCATTGATGACAAACTGGAGTTGAAGTGATCAATGTCTATTCCTTTGTTAGGTCTAATGCTCCTTTTTTCATCAGACAACTTTTACTTCAATGTTTTTACTGGTTTTATTTTGTGTTAAATAAAAAAATTCAGAGGTATAATCATTCCTCTTTCTTATTTTATTTAATGACATTTAACCTGCAGGTCATCCCTGAAATTCTGACGCACACAGAATCACAAGCCCAAGTGTGAACGGTGTCACTCAATAAAATCATGCACTATCTGCAGCATTGTTCTTTAAACTGGAACAACACTTTTAAAGTATTACAGAAAATATACATACAGTACGCACACTTAATGATACTGTAGGCCATTGCATTAGGTAATACATTCAGCAAGTACTTTTACTTTAATACTTTAAGTATTTTTAAAAGCAAATACTTCTTTACTTTTACTTAAGTAAAAACATTAATGTGGTACTTCTACTTACACTAGAGTACATTTTTGTCTGTTTATTTGTACTTTTACTTAAGTACAGTGTTTGAGTACTTTCTCCAGTCCACCACTGCTTTTAACTAGCATTTTGATACTTTCAGCAAAAAAATTGCTACTTTTAGTGTTTTGCTACTCATCAATATTTTCCTCTTTTTGCTGAAGCTTAGCAGTTTAAGCATCTGTCTTGTAGCTACTGTCAGGAGATGTGGCAGAGTGAAGAAATATGTTTATAAAAAATGTTACATACTGAACCTTTAACACAGACACTGAGGAGTAAAACAGTTCATGACATGAGCTGAAGATGGACAGACAGGAGTCGTCTTCAGACATTCGGGTTTATAATAACTAGCAACTTTTATAATGTTGTACAATACACCACAGATAAGCACAGCTTGTAGCTAGCTACTGTTGGAGAGACAGCAAGCCCTTGCTGTACTGTTGACTGACCGCAACACAACACACCACGTCACGCACACAGAGATCAGCTCAAACTTTGCTCATGTAGCGATTCATTAAACTCACTTAATATTACTTGCTTACCTGTGTAGAAAGGCACCATTAATAATTACTGCTGTTCAACGTCGCTAGTTGCGTGTGATCAGCTCTGAAGGTGTAAACAGAGAGAATCCCCCGCTCCCCCCTCCCTCCTGGCTCGAACCGGAAGCGCTGGCGATCCGTGGCGATAAGAGACGAGTCCAGGCTCGAGGGCGGCGGAAAATGCGACCTGTACAATCCAAAAGTTTTGTACAGATGGGACATAAGCTACGACCGCTAGCGGCCGCTAGTTATAATTAGATTCAATGGAAAAGCATGGGAAAAGCCCCCAGGCGGCGCCGAGCAGGGAAACCGGAAGTACGTCACTCACAATCAGAAAACGTTTTTTGAAACAAACAATCATTACTCATAAAATATTTATCCTACACAACTAAAAACATATATGCATGCATTTCGAAATATTTTTATTTTATTATTTCACTTTTATATAAAAAGAAAAAAAAAATCTTCAAATGGTGAAGAAGAAGAGCTGCAGTTCTGCAGTTCCAAGGAGGAGCGGCGCCCCTAGCGCCCTCTAGTGGCGGCCGCCTCTGAACCCCTACCAGCTTCCCCTGTGAACAGAGAAAAACACAACATTAGTTAGGCACTTAGAAACTTCACCAAAAGTGCTCACAGCAAGATCAGTTAAGTTAAAAAAAACCAAACAGACAAGATCACAGCAGATCAAGGCCTAGACAAAAGGGACTTTGTAGTGGATGGCTGTTTTCTGTTTTTTGTCTCCCTCTGTTGGTCTCTAACCATCCCTACACCCGGTTTGGTACAGGTGTTGTGTGTTTTGCTTAATGAGTCTTGGACTGTATTTAAGTTGGCGTTCTGGCCTTTGCATTTGTCGGGTGATTGTCTGCAGACAGCAAACCCGGCAGGATGATCACCCTCTTCGAGTACGCTACGTGAAGCGAAGAGGACTGCTCAACGCGAGGAAGAGTTGAGGAAGAGGAACTCGTTCGTGGGGACTCGCCTGGCGATCAGGTTGGAGCCTTTTTCCTCACCACCTCAAGATGCGGCAGCGACTCACAAAATAACTCCTGTTGTCCCGGAGGAGTTTCCAACACACCTCCGGGCTCGCCGCAGGAGTAACAGACAGAAGAACCGAGCCGGCTTCTCCGAACCCCAGCCCCGCCCACCTTCAAACTCTCTTCGCCAGCTGTCAGAGAAACCGAGAATTTCAAAGGGGGGGGCGTACGTCAGCCCTGTTGCCGGTCCGGCAGACGGAGGGTCTGACGCGGCTCAGCCGGTGAGACTTCTGTTGGAGGAGGGAGTTGTGCGCTCCGGCGTGCTTAACGTAAAGGAGGAGGAAGTCAGCTCCAGTACTTTGTGGGACAGACTGATCGCTGCAGAGGAAACAATTTCCTCATTCACTGGAGCTGACTGCAACGACTGTTCGCCGGGGGCGTGGCAGCGTTTCCAGCAGGCATGGTCAGAGAGACGCGTGCTGCGTTCATGTCTGTTGGCTCCCTCTCAGCCTGACACACCTGTCAGCTCTGCTCCTTCTTCACCTGTCGGCTCTCCAGAAGCTGCTCAGCCCGACGCAACTCTGAGCTGTATGTCAGCTGCACCACATTTGGGTTCCAGGTCTTCCATGACGGCTGCACCAAGTTTGGTTTCCATGACAGCTGCACCTACAAGTTCACCTGGCAGCTCGGCAGCAGCAGCTTCACCTGGCCGCACCTCCTGGACTGGTTCCACTCCTGCTGAGACAGGACTGGTGTTCACCTCAGCTTCTCAGCCTGGTTCCATTCCTGCTGCTCAGCTGGATGTTTCTTCCAGTTCACCAACTCTGGTGCCAGCACCCAGACTGGTTCCTCCGGTGCCAGCTCCCAGACTGGCTCCCAGACTGGTCCCTCCTGTACAAGCTACAAGACTGGCCCCTCCTGTGCCGGCTCCCAGGCTGTTCCCTCCTGTGCCGGCTCCCAGACTGGTCCCTCCGGTGCCGGCTCCCAGACTGGTCCCTCCTGTGCCGGCTCCCAGGCTGTTCCCTCCTGTGCCGGCTCCCAGGCTGTTCCCTCCTGTGCCGGCTCCCAGGCTGTTCCCTCCTGTGCCGGCTCCCAGGCTGTTCCCTCCTGTGCCGGCTCCCAGGCTGTTCCCTCCTGTGCCGGCTCCCAGGCTGTTCCCTCCTGTGCCGGCTCCCAGGCTGTTCCCTCCTGTGCCGGCTCCCAGGCTGTTCCCTCCTGTGCCGGCTCCCAGGCTGTTCCCTCCTGTGCCGGCTCCCAGGCTGTTCCCTCCTGTGCCGGCTCCCAGGCTGTTCCCTCCTGTGCCGGCTCCCAGGCTGTTCCCTCCTGTGCCGGCTCCCAGGCTGTTCCCTCCTGTGCCGGCTCCCAGGCTGTTCCCTCCTGTGCCGGCTCCCAGGTGTTCCCTCCTGTGCCGGCTCCCAGGCTGTTCCCTCCTGTGCCGGCTCCCAGGCTGTTCCCTCCTGTGCCGGCTCCCAGGCTGTTCCCTCCTGTGCCGGCTCCCAGGCTGTTCCCTCCTGTGCCGGCTCCCAGGCTGTTCCCTCCTGTGCCGGCTCCCAGGTTGTTCCCTCCTGTGCCGGCTCCCAGGCTGTTCCCTCCTGTGCCGGCTCCCAGGCTGTTCCCTCCTGTGCCGGCTCCCAGGCTGTTCCCTCCTGTGCCGGCTCCCAGGTTGTTCCCTCCTGTGCCGGCTCCCAGGCTGTTCCCTCCTGTGCCGGCTCCCAGGCTGTTCCCTCCTGTGCCGGCTCCCAGGCTGTTCCCTCCTGTGCCGGCTCCCAGGCTGTTCCCTCCTGTGCCGGCTCCCAGGCTGTTCCCTCCTGTGCCGGCTCCCAGGCTGTTCCCTCCTGTGCCGGCTCCCAGGCTGTTCCCTCCTGTGCCGGCTCCCAGGCTGTTCCCTCCTGTGCCGGCTCCCAGGTTGTTCCCTCCTGTGCCGGCTCCCAGGCTGTTCCCTCCTGTGCCGGCTCCCAGGCTGTTCCCTCCTGTGCCGGCTCCCAGGCTGTTCCCTCCTGTGCCGGCTCCCAGGCTGTTCCCTCCTGTGCCGGCTCCCAGGCTGTTCCCTCCTGTGCCGGCTCCCAGGTTGTTCCCTCCTGTGCCGGCTCCCAGGCTGTTCCCTCCTGTGCCGGCTCCCAGGCTGTTCCCTCCTGTGCCGGCTCCCAGGTTGTTCCCTCCTGTGCCGGCTCCCAGGTTGTTCCCTCCTGTGCCGGCTCCCAGGTTGTTCCCTCCTGTGCCGGCTCCCAGGTTGTTCCCTCCTGTGCCGGCTCCCAGGTTGTTCCCTCCTGTGCCGGCTCCCAGGCTGTTCCCTCCTGTGCCGGCTCCCAGGCTGTTCCCTCCTGTGCCGGCTCCCAGGCTGTTCCCTCCTGTGCCGGCTCCCAGGCTGGTACCTCCTGTGCCGGCTCCCAAGCAGGTTCCAGCTCCTGCTACGTTGGGTCCTGCACCAGCCGCCGACCAACCGGGCCCATCAGAAGCAGTGTCTCTTTCTCTCTCCACAGACTCTGTTCTCGAGGTGGTCCTGGTTCCTGAGGTCCTCACTGCTCCATCTGGAGGCCTCACTCCATCGGGGGTCCTCGTCTCATCGGGGGTCTTCGCTCCTGAGGTCCTCACTGCTCCATCTGGAGGCCTCACTCCATCAGAGGTCGAGGTCCTCGTTCCAGCAGAGGTCCTCGTTCCAGCAGCAGAGGTCCTCGTTCCAGCAGCAGAGGTCCTCGTTCCAGCAGCAGAGGTCCTCGTTCCAGCAGAGGTCCTCGTTCCAGCAGAGGTCTCCGCATCGTTGAAGGTCTTCGCTGCAGAGGTTCTCTCTCCAACTGGTGTCCTCAACTCTTCGGGGGTCCCCGCTACAGCAGGGGTCCTCGTGTCTACATAGGTCATACGGCTCCTCTCATCGCCTGCAGTCGTCTCGTCGCCTGCAGTCGTCTCGTCGCCTGCAGTCGGCGCCACGGGGGTCCGCACATCTCCAGGGGTCCCCGCCTCCCCTGATGGTGGACTGCCTCCTGGCCGACCTCCGGAACTGGCAGCTGGTGATGGACGGTCTCCTGGTCGTCCCCCGGACCCTGGTGGATGTTCTCTGGTGCCCGCCGCCCTGGCAGTTCCTCCCTCCGCCCACCCTTGTGCTTTGGGGGGTGTTCCCTGGGACGCCGTGGGGCGTCTGTGGGGGGGAGGTACTGTAGGGATGGCTGTTTTCTGTTTTTTGTCTCCCTCTGTTAGTCTCTAACCATCCCTACACCTGGTTTGGTACAGGTGTTGTGTGTTTTGCTTAATGAGTCTTGGACTGTATTTAAGTTGGCGTTCTGGCCTTTGCATTTGTCGGGTGATTGTCTGAGTTTCCCTCCTGTCTGATGAAGTCATTGTTTATGTAAGTAGCTACCCCGTCAGCATCTTGATTTGTTCATTAAAAGTTTCATTATTTTAAATATCTACATTTCTGAGTCCTGCCTGCCTGCATTCTGGGTTTCTGCTCATCACCGGACACCACTCCCTGACAGACTTGACACATCTGAGGTGAAGCTCTTTATGGAGCAGCTGACGAGCTGTAACACCAGCCACCTGTGGCAGCCAGGTAGACAGCAAGGTAGACCTGAAACACAGGAAAGGATAAGAAAAGGTGTCTCATGAAGAGAGCTCCCCATACTGGAGGTGAGGGACCGTAACAACCGCTAGTTGGCAGTGTAGTGCAAATATTGCATAACTTGCTGGCTACCAATTGTTGAATTTAAATAGCGGTTTAGAAATTAGCTTCCCCTAATTTTCACAAGACATTAGTGCTTTTGAAATAGCGGACCTAAATAAATTAATAAGTGCTTTTGAAATAGCGGAACTAATTTTTGGATTAGCGCTGCCCAGCACTGCCAGGGAAGCTTAAGAGTGTGATCTTGAAGACGTGGATGTCTCTAAATTTCCTGAAACTAAATGAAGACAAGACAGAGGTACTGATTTTTGGGAGTTCCTATGTGAAGTCTTTGCCGTTTGACTGCCTACTGACTCGATATATAAAGCCAGTTGTTACAAATCTGGGAGTAAAAATAGATGCAGATCTAAGGCTGGATTCTCACATCAGAACAGTTGAGATCTAGCTTTTTTCACTGAAGGCAGTTAGCAAAAGTGAAACCAATTCTTTCAAGGCAACATTTTGTAACAGCAATCCATGCTTTTGTAACCACTCGGCTGGATTATTGTAATGCTCTTTATGCTGGCTTAAGTGATTCTTGCATTTCACAGCTGCAAAGAGTTCAAAATGCTGCCGCCCGACTTCTAACAGGGACACGGAAATTTGATAGTATTTCTCCTGTTTTGGCCTCTTTACATTGGTTACCAGTGTATTATAGGATTCATTTTAAGATACTTTTGTTCGCTTTTAAGGCTCTGAATGGCCGATCTCCTTCATATTTGACTGAGCTACTACAATCTTACACTCCCTCCCGTTCTCTCAGATCTGCTGACCAGCAGATTCTGAGGATTCCAAAAGCAGTGGCGGCTGGTGATATTTTTTTATGGGGGGGCGCCATAAAATTTTTTTAAGCATGTGTAGAAGTATGCATAATTATGTTTGTATACTGTAAAGTAAGTTTGTTCATGTTTTTTATTTGTATATATCAGGTGTATCCATTTGTATAAAACTATCATTAATAAAACATGGTTCATCTTCACCTTGTTTGAGGCATCAGTGTGAAAAGAGAATGGGAGTGTTCTGCTTCCACTTTTCAATTGTTAGACAACTTCTATCATATTCTGTTATTATTTTAGTAATACAAGTTCATAACATAAATAGAATTGTGAGGGTCCAGACTTAAATAAGGACAAAGGTGTTCAAAAATCCACCAAATAATTCAATTTAACAGTTCCAAAAATAAACTAACAAATAATTAAATTTCAATGAAAAATAAATCAAAAGATAATAACAAATTTGGCCCAACTTAAACAGGTCAACTGAAGTCTAACAAGGAGGAATGATTCCAGATTAGATTTTAAATAACTGATTTATGGGGAAGAAAAATGATCTATTTTACTGTGATCCACCTGATGAGCTCCACTTATACTTAACGCTGCAGTCAAGTCCTCTTCGCTGGAGCATTGATGCCTACTCATGGTATTTATGCTTCTAGCCAGTTTCTGAGTACAGTACTTTGAGAGACACTTACCTTGTTTTTTGTTGTGTTTCCAGTCCTCGTTTCCATCTTGGTCCTGGGTTCAGTTCTCTGCTCATCGTGTCTTGCCCTCCAACCACTTGCCTGCCTCATTTCGCCCTCTGGGATTCATCTCAAGGAACTAAGGATTTCTCTGTAAAATAACAAACAAAACTAGATCAATCATCTTGAAAGAGCCTTCTGGTCAAGCCTTTCTGACAGTTTGTTTCATCTTCTAGGAAATCCAGAAGATCCCTGTACATGTGTACAGTATATAGACTTGCACTGTAAATAATAAACACTGTTACTTTTGCACCTCTTCGTCTTGTGTCGTTCTGGGTCTCATTACCAACTGGGTAAACCTTTGAAATCATAACACTATGACCACTTTATTGTTCTTTTTACATATTTTGTGCTAATTTCAGCTTACTTTTTTGTTGCTAGTTTTATATCTTTCAAAATATGAAACTTTCCCTTAAACATTATTCTCTTAAATCTGTTTTCTTTTTTATCTTGTTGAGATTTTAGCTACTGTTCTGCTACTTTTCTGCTACTTTTAACTAGCATTTTGATACTTTCAGCAAAAAAAAATGCTACTTTAGCTAGTGTTTTGCTACTCATCAATATTTTCCTCTTTTTGCTGAAGCTTAGCAGTTTAAGCATCTGTCTTTTAGCTACTATATGTCATGTGTTTGCCCCTCACAGCCAGCCATGTTCATGTTTGTTGTTAAAGAAACTGAAGTGACCTAAAATCCGATATCAGTCTCCTTAAGTTGGTCACCCACCAGACTGGTCTAAGGGTCTTTTCTTCCACTTTATGATAAAGAGGCTCTGGGTCCTGCAAGGACAATAACCTTCACATCAACGTGAAGAAGACAAAGGAGATGATTGTGGACTTCAGAAGGAACAAACAAACCCCACACACCCCACTGAACATTGGAGGATCTGCAGTGGAAGTGGTCTCCAGCTACAAGTACTTAGGTGTACGGTACACATGAACGATAACCTCAGCTGGAGCAACAACACCACCAGCCTGATCACGAAAGTTCATCAGAGACTCTACTTCCTCAGACGGCTGAGATGAGCTGGTCTGAGAAGTTCAGACCTCACCTCCTTCTACAGGTGTGCAGTGGAGAGAGCAAATAAATAGAATCAATCTACTGTATTTTTTTAGTACCAGAGTTCTCTTAAATATTCCTAATATTAAAGGTCCTGAGTTGACTCCTAATGCATCTTAGCATATATAACATTTCACCATATAAATGTACCTTAAATGTTTCAATGTTAATAAGCTAGTAACTTGCAAGAGACTTTGTTTTCATTCTCCAGATCAATACAGTGTTAAAAATAGTAAAACACCACAAGTGAAAAAAATACTCACTTTTGGGATATGGGAAGTCACCTGCTGCATGAAGGTTAAGCTGGACATCTTGGATCTTCTTCTGTACACCACCTGTCTGTTACACAGGTGGTAGATTGGAAATAATCACTGCTGGTGTGTAGAGATGAAGGTGTTGTGTGGATTTTTTTCTGTAAAGAAAGTACAGAAGGCACATTAATTATGTATTTTTTTTTAGCATTTTCCACATTGCTTGAAGTGCTTTGTGTACACATATGTAATCACATTTTAACTTTCTTAATACAACATAAATAATAATATCCAGGTTATTTCAATTGCATTGATCCATCCACAGTGATCTTTATAATATTAAAATTAAATTCAAATAATTATATAATCACTGTTTCATAACATGAAAAATTCAAACTATTTAATGCTTAAATCTTTCTGCTACTTGATTTATTTAAGTTTAGTGTCTTTGAAACAACAGCACAACTTATAATGAAACTAAAGTTTAACTAAACTAAACTAAAACTAAAGTTTATTTATTCATTCAGATTTATTCATCAGAAAATTTGCAACTGCTGCTAAACGAAACGAGACAAAAGTTAACTAACACAGACAGACACTCTGAGGAGTAAACAGTTCATGATGAGCTGAAGATGGACAGACAGGAGTCATCTTCACACATTCGGGTTTATAACTAGCAAGTAGCAACTTTGCAGTACACCACACCATGAGCACAGCTAGTAGCTACTGTAACTGACTGAAACAACCACACACACACGACACCACGTCCCGAACACAGATGAAAACAGCTCAAACTTTGCTCATGTGTGCTCAGCGATTTATTAAACTCACTAATTATTACTTGCTTACCTGTGTAGAAAGGCACCATTAATAATTACAGCTGTTTCAACGTCGCTAGTTGGCCGTGTGAAGCTCTGACTGTAAACAGAGAGATGGTCCCCCTCCTTCCTTGGCTCGAACCGGAAGTGCTGGCGAATGGCGATCCGTGGCGATAAGAGACGAGTCCAGGCTCGAGAGCGGCGGAAAATGCGACCTGTACAGTTCAATAATTTTGTACAGATGGGACATAAACTACGGCCGCTAGCGGCCGCTAGTTATAATTAGATTCAATGGAAAAGCATGGGAAAAGCCCCCAGGCGGCGCCGAGCGGGGAAACCGGAAGTACGTCACTCACAATCAGAAAACGTTTTTTGAAACAAACAAAACAATCATTACTCATAAAATATTTATCCTACACAACTAAAAACATATATGCATGCATTTCGAAATATTTTTATTTTATTATTTCACTTTTATAAAAAATAAAAAAAAATCTTCAAATGGTGAAGAAGAAGAGCTGCAGATCCAAGGAGGAGCGGCGCCCCTAGCGCCCTCTAGTGGCGGCCGCCAGAGGTGACCGTGCTTTTTCAGTGATTGCCCCTAAACTCTGGAATGACCTTCCGAGTGACATAAGACAAGCCTCGTCCATTGTAGTTTTTAAGTCTCTTCTTAAAACTCATCTTTTCTCTTTGGCTTTTGACGCGATCCGAGATGTTTGATTTTGTTTTATTGTGTGAAACTTTACTATTTTAATGCTAGTCTTTTATCTGACCTTTTGAATTTTGTACTGTATTTTATTTTTGTACTGTATTTTATGTTTGTGTACAGCACTTTGGTCTCACGGTTTTATAAAGTGCTTTAGAAATAAAGTTGGTATGGTATGGTATCCCCCTGTAGGTGGAACACACCCTACGATCCCCCTTTTGGAATAGGGGAACCACCACCACCCCAGTCTGCCATTCCAGGGGAACTACCCCCGATGTCCACGCAATATTGCAGAGTCGCGTAAGCCAACACAACCCCACAACATCCAGAACCCTAAGGAACTCCGGGCGAATGTCATCCACCCCTTGGGCCCAGCCACCAAAAATGAAAAAATAAAATAAAAATATTTTGAAA
>JBBPBX010000524.1:96686-127552 GCA_038048925.1 Garcialebias charrua
ACACACATATATATATATATATATACTTTGTATATACAGTATTAGTTACGTAAAATAAATATTTTAAAGTTAATCATGAGTAAAGTTCCCTTATCAGTTAGTCCACTCAGTGCAACTTATGACTATGGGAATTGTGCCGTCGCACAGTTCACCTGAAGTAATAAAATTGCGCCTTTAAAGGCAGGTGGGCGTCAGCGTCAGCAAGGAGGCCCCGCCCTCTTCACCTGAAGTAATAAAATTGCGCCTTTAAAGGCAGGTGGGCGTCAGCGTCAGCAAGGAGGCCCCGCCCTCTTCGCATAAAAGGGGCTGATGCCCCACCTTCATCCTCTTTTGCCCTTCACCTCGCTTCACACCTAAACTTCGCAGGACTCTCTGTGACTGGATCGCTCGACTGGAGGTGAGCTCGCTCCTTGCCCTGAGCATTACAGAGAACTTTCCTGTGAGCACTTGGGTAAGCGGAGGATAACCCAGTGTCGTCGACTTTAGCTTTCAAGGTTTTTTCTTCTGCTCTTTTCGCAGCTCAGCTACGAGACACTAACTGTGCCACATGCTACCTATGTAACTAACGTGCTAGCAGGCTAGCCACCGAGAGCAGCTCGACGTGAGGACTTCTTCGCCACAGTTAACGGACGGCTAACTGTCTCAGCCATGGCTCCGGAGAAGAGCAAGAGGAAGTCGAAGAACTCCAACAAGAACAACAGGCCAGCGATCCCCGGCTCCTAAGCCTGCCCCAGCGGATGTGGTTATTCCCTCTCAGCGGCGGACACCCACGAGGCTTGTCCCGTCTGCTCCCGTATGCTACACGCGAAAACTGCTTTGGACTCCCCCGAATCCTGCCCTCACTGCAACCAGCTACGTGAGGTCGAGAGACGGAGGCGTATTGACTTTGTGGTCAAAGCCATGGGCGGCTCCACTACGGCGCGGGAACCGCTCCTCACCGAAGCGCTCAATCCCACTGTAGAGCTTGAGGCTGTTGAACTGGAGGACAGCGGTCAAGCCGACTGAGGAAGAAACATGGACATGGTGGCCTCCCTCTGGGACTCTACAGCTGAGTTCAACACGAGAGACTTTTTACGAGCAGATGAGCTCTCGCTAACAGCCTCGGGTGAGCTATCTGATGACGAAGCAGACAACGAGGATGAAGGAGAAGACAAGGACTTCTCCCAGAACCCCGCGGCAGGTCAACCAGAGACTGATGTGTCTGTCCCCGCTCTGTTCGAGCTGTGTTGCAGAGCAGTGGACGCAATACAGATTACTTGGCCAGAACCCCCCATCAACAACAGGTAATGAGGTTGGCGGGGACCTTCTGGTTCGCCAAGCAGCAGTCGGCCATGAGGCACAGGATGCCTATTTTTCCCGACTTCCAGACGGAGCTGACTCACACCTGGGCTGAACCCAGGGCTCCAATGACTTTGCCTCTCTCCCAGTTCCTGGACGTTGCCAGAATGGAGAAGGCTGGCATGGCCAACATCCCCCAGATGGAGGACACGTTGGTGGCCCATTTAGCCCCCAGGACTTTGGGCTCCAGACCAACTCTGCCTAGCAAGGCCTGCCCCGTGTCGGCCTTGCAGCTCAAGAAGTGTTACCGAGCACAAGGCCTCGCGGTCCGTGCCATGAACGCTTCAGATATGATGCAAGCCTACTTGGCGGAGAAGCTTCAGGAGCTCCAGCAGACCTCCAACAAAAAGAAGGCATCCGACATTCTGAAGGAGGCCCACAAGGTAACAGACTTTGTCCTTCGCCTCATGGGGACAGCCGTCACCGCTCAGGGGAGGAGTATGGCCAAGATTGTCATCGTTCAGCGCCATTTGTGGCTAACGCTGACGGACCTGCCAGAGGGCCAGCGGAACCCGTTCCTCCATCACCCCATCGAGTCCACAGGGCTTTTCGGCGGTGCTCTTGAAAGGATTCAGAGCAGGCTGGAACAGAAGAGAAAACAGGAGGAGGCCTTGTGTGAAGGGATGCCCAGAAAGCTTTTCGTGCAACCCAGAGACGCTAGTGGACACAGGAGCGTGCAACCTCGACACCACTCAACCACACGCCGTCCCCCACAGAAACGGCCGGCGCTCGACGGAGAGCAGTGGCCGAAGCCCGTCGCAGGGCCGTCCCAGGCTGGCCAAGCCTGGGCAAGGCACATATTTGTCACACGTCAGGCGGGTCCACTGAGGTCTTCCTCAGCAAACAGGGACCGAAAGCAGAAGTCGGCCTGATGCAGAACCGCCTCGCTACTTTTCAGGTGCTCCCACCCACATGGGCAAAGGGGAGACCAAACTTTTAAAGCCAGACTTTGTGTTTAAAAAGCCACGTTTTTCTGGTGTAAATCATGTGTGCACAAAAAATCACTCAAATGTATGTGTAAAAAAGACAAATTGTTCTTTAAGCACAACAATAAAGTTTCAGAAAACACATAGTGTCCTGTGTGTCGACTAAAAAACCAAAAAAACAACAACACAGCATCTTTTTTATGCAAAGCATGTCAATAAAGGGGGGGACAGCACTCACACAGAGCCACGTCGACCCTAATGAGACACGAACAGTCAGGGCAGACAATGAGCCCCTGCAAGAGGCTAGAGGTTTGTTTACAACAGACAGACACTCTGGCTACCGCAGAGGGACAGGAAAGTCCTCCGAAGGGCGAACGGGAGGCGGCCACTTTCCCCTCTCCCTTCCCCTTGACACACAAACATCACAGAATACACATGCTTTCCAGACTGAGCGCACGCGCTGGCGCCTGGAATGCATGCAAACCGGGCACGTGGGTCATGTCCACTGTCACCCTAGGTCTCCGGCTGTAGTTCTGCAAGCGTCCACCTCCCTTCACGGGGTGCTGTCATCTTCCATCAGCCCAGACCGTGCTCATGAGAGACGAGATCTCCACCATGATGCAGAAAGGGGTGATCAGAGTGGTCCCTGCTCACGATGTAAAAAAGGGTCATTACAGCAAGTACTTCCTGGTCCACAAACGGGAACAGGGCCTGAGACCTATCTTGGACCTCCGAGGTCTGAACAAAAGAATAAAAACGTACAAATTCAGGATGTTAACACTCAGACAAGTTCTTTACTCGGTTTACCCGAGAGACTATTTTTGCACAGTGGATTTGAAGGACGCCTTCTTCCACGTGAGTATCCTACCCTGCCACAGAAAATACCTCCGCTTTCCTTCGAGGACACGGCGTTCAAGTTTTTGGCAATGCCTTTTGGCTTGAAAACCGTCCCATGGTCATTCACAAAATGCCTGGACGCGGCCTTGACCTCTGTGAGAGGTCAAGGGGTCAGAGTTCTCAATTATCTCGACGATCTGCTGATTCTTGGACATAGAAGTGTCCAAGCGAAGCTGCACACAAAGAGGGTGATGTCTCACCTGGAAGCTCTGGGTTTTGTTATAAACCTGGAAAAGAACAATCTGACCCCATCCCAGATTACTGTATTTCTGGGAGTACAGCTCAACTCCATTTTGTACAGGGCAAGGCTCTTAGAGGCACGGGTTTTATCCCTCCACCTCTGCCTAGCACGTTTTCAGCTAGGCCAGACGGTGTCTCTCAAGCTATGCCAGAGCTTCCTGGGCCTGTTGGTGGCAGCTATTGTCTGCGCGCCTCTGGCCTTATTAAAATGCGCCCTCTACAGATATGTATCAACAAACAATTGCAACTTGCCCCCCTTCGGCGAACAAGGGGGATACTGATTGGCCCAGAGTGCATGAACGCTCTGGAGCCATGGAAGGTCCCCACAATGTTCATCAAAAGCGTCACGCTGGGGAGGGTGTTGTCCCGAGTCCTGGTCCCAACAGACGCTTCAAAAACTGGGTGGGGAGGTCTCTGCAGAAAACAGCACATCCGCGGTGTCTGGAACCAGCAGGAGGACAAGCTCCACATAAATTTCCTGGAACTCAGAGCAGTATTTTTGTCTCTGAAGCTCTTTTACAGGAAGGGGCTAGTTGCACAGCAACATGTCCTGATAAAATCAGACAACAGGACCACGATCTCCTATGGCAACAGAGAAGGCGGGACAAGGTCCCAACCCCTCCTCAGGTTGACGCAGAAACTGCTTATCAAAGTCAAAGTCAAAGTCAACTTTATTGTCAGAACTGCAATATGTATAGGACATACACAGGATTGAAATTGCATTTCTCTCTCAGTCTCTCGGTGCAACAGTAACCATTTAAACACTAAACAATTAATAAACAAGCATAAAATGAAATAATAAAAGTTTAGTACTGTCCTAAGTTTTTTTGCATAGTAGTTTTTCATAGTAGTAAAAAAGTATAAAAAGTTTCACCAACACCAAAACACCAACATTTAATAAACATAATCATAAAATGAAATAGAGTGTAATACTGTCCTGAGTTTTTTCATAGTAGTTTTCCATAGTAGTATAAAAGTATAAAAAGTTTCACCAACACCAAAAATGAAATAGAGTGTAATACTGTCCCGAAGTATAAAGTATAAAAAGTATATCTATAAAATAAATGAAGGTTCTGGCATTTGACATTTGTAAAGAGTGACAAAGCAGCATATGGGGTTAATGTACACAGTATATGTATGAGGTAGTTGATATTGGTATAGAAACAAAGTGGCATTATGCAATAAGGCTAGTAAAAAGAATATATACTGTATATCAGCAGTAGTGTAGATATAAAAAGTCTAGATGTAAACAGTAGTAATAAATGTAAACAGTAGTAATAAATGTAAACAGTAGTAATAAATGTCAACAGTAAATGTAAACAGTAGTATGACTATAGGCAGTAATGTAATACAAACATTAGTGCAAATATGAGAAGTAGTGCAAACTGAATGAGCACATGACCGTGAGTTGAGTGAATGACCCGTATTGATGACACAGAGTCCAGTGTTAAAAACTTTGTGTTGTGTGGTAATGTGTGAAAGTTTTTTGTGATTAAGGCAGTACAAGTGGGAGGGAGGGCAGAGCTGGCAGAGTGTTAAGCATCCTGACTGCCTGATGAACAGAGCTGTCTCTCAGTCTGCTGGTTCGAGCCTGGAGACTCCTCAGTCTCCTCCCCGATGGCAACAGGCTGAAGCAGCTGTGTAGTGGGTGTGTGGGATCACCTGCCATGCAGAGGGCTTTCCGAGTGAGGCGGTTGCTGTGTAAGTCCTGTAGTGAGGGCAAGGAGGTGCCGACAATCTTCTCAGCTGCTCTCACTATACGCTGGAGGCTCTTTCGGCAGGATGCAGTACATGCACCATACCACACCGTGATGCAGCTGGTCAGGACACTTTCTATGGCGCCCCTGTAGAAGGTGCACATGATGGGGGTTGGAGCTCCAGCTCTATTCAGCTTGCGGAGAAAGTAGAGGCGCTGGTGAGCCTTCTTGGCCAGTGATGCAGTGTTCCTGCTCCAGGACAGGTCCTCTGAGACGTGCACTCCCAGGAACTTGGTGCTGTCCACTCTCTCCACTGTGGTGTTGTTGATGGTCAGAGGGGCATGTTGGGCATCCCTCTTCCTGAAGTCCACAACAATCTCTTTTGTCTTCTCCACGTTGAGAGTGAGATTGTTGTGTCCGCACCACAAGGCCAGGCGGCTCACCTCATCCCTGTAGTCCGTCTCATCGTTGTTGCTGATGAGACCCACCACTGTTGTGTCGTCCGCAAACTTGATGAAGTGGTTGGAGCTGTATGATGGTGTGCAGTCGTGTGTTAGCAGGGTGAATAGAAAGGGGGCTCATGTGGTGCAACTCCCAAATCTTGTCGCTAAGGGCGACCCACATCCCAAGCGAGCTGAATCACCGGGCAGATGCCCTCTCAAGGGGGCCCCTCCTCCCCTCTGAATGGTGGCTGAACCCACGCATCATGGACCAAGACTGGGCACGATACGGGAGGGCCGACGTAGATCTGTTCACTTACAGGAACAATACGCACTGCACCCTGTATCATTCGATAAGGGAGACAGATACACCACTGGGGACGGATTCCCTGACACACAGCTGGCCAGCAGGGAGGCTGTATTATGCGTTTCCACCTGTTCCCCTGATTCAGGTGATCCTGGAACGTGTACGCAGGGGGGCTCTCTCTCTAATACTGATAGCCCCTAGGTGGCCGCAGAAAGCATGGTTCCCAGAGGTGATTTCACTACTGGAGGGGAAACCATGGCAGCTGCCCCCCCATAGGGACCTGTTGACCCAGGCCCATGGGCAGATCCTTCATCCACGCCCAGAAATGTGGCAGCTCTGGGCCTGGCTGCTGAAAGGGACCGGTTAATGGCATCCGGACTGCCCAATAATGTGGTAAATACAATACAGGGAGCGAGAGCGCAGTCTACTCATACTCTCTACGCTAGCAAGTGGCGTGTTTTTGAGGTCTGGTGTCTAGAGAGGAATATTATCTCATATTCCTGTGACTTAGTCCAGCTCCTCACCTTTCTACAGGACCTGCTAGAGAAGGGCCGCTCTTTCTCTACCATTAAGGTCTTTTTGTCAGCCATCTCGGCATGCCACGAGGGCTAAGGAGGTAAATCACCTGGTGCCCACCCTCTCATGATACGGTTCATGAAGTGTGTGCTAAGGAAGAGACCTCTGAGCAAGACTTTGGCCCCTCAGTGGGATCTACAATTAGTCCTGGATGCTTTGTGTGAGCTTCCATTTGAGCCAATTAGCAGCATCAAGATAGATTTGTTATCTTATAAGACTGCATTGCTTTTAGCTCTGTGCTCAGCAAAACATGTGGGTGACCTCCATGCATTATCTGTACATCCAATATGTACCAGGTTCACCCCAGATGGGTCTAAGGTCACCCTACGTCCAAACCTTGCATATGTGCCAAAAGTCCCGACTCTAAATCCCAGGAGTCTGGACTTTGAACTGTCAACTTTTCCTCCTCCCCCTGTTCTAACTGCAGAACAGAGGCAGTTGAACACACTCTGCCCTGTTAGGACCCTAAGTGCCTACATGGAAAGACTAACAGTTGGCAAAAAACAAACCAGTTGTTTGTGTGTTTTGCTACTCTTGCTGCTGGCAAAGCCCTGTCAAAACAGCGCCTCTTACACTGGGTGACTGAGGCCATTAAGAGGGCATACAGCAGCAAAGGTCAGCAGGTGCCCTCTGGGCAGTGGTGGGTAACGCTAATCCATAAATTAGTTCCGCAATTTCTAAAGTGCTTATTACGTTTTTTAGGTCAGCAATTTCAAAAGCGCAAATGTCTTATGAAAATTAGGGGAAGCTAATTCTAAACCGCTATTTAAATTCAACAATTGGTAGCCAACAAGTTATGCAATATTTGCACTACACTGCCAACTAGCAGTGCATGAACTGTTATACACCTTTATCCAAGGGCGTAGATTTCATCTCATTATTGGGGGGGACCATAAACAGGGAATTTTTTTAAGAGCAATTTTGGGGGGGTCGGCAAAGTTACAGTGAAATGTAATGCAAAATGTACAGAGGGAAGTTCATCCAAACTGCATGCATATACTATGCAGAATAATCAACAATAATATTGATTTAAATGGCATGTATTTTATTTAGTAGTCTTAATACTACTATTAATCAGTACAACAGTGATACTCATTACTCTTGTTAAAAAATGTAATGTGTTCAATCTGCAGTACAATAGACGACAAATAATGACAAGTGGCAAAATGAGAATTTTGCAAAATAGGTCCCCTCTAAATATTGTTTAAATTTCAGTTTGGCTTGTATTCATAGATTGCTGTGGTCAGTGTCACTGATAATCTGGTACAACATCTTCCCAAAATCTTAATGCTTAAAAAGAAAACAGTTTTCAAGGAGAAGAAATACTTTAATGCAGGGGTCACCAAACTTTTTGAGACTGAGAGCTACTTCAGTGGAACCAAGAGGCACAAAGGTCCACTTGTTCGTTCCAAACAAATTTGCATGGTTCAACTTTAATCATAGTATTAATAATAATACATTTACATACATGTGAATATATGACTGCCTGATCACATCTGATCTGGTCTGTATTATTAAAGACTCCACACAATGCTTTAGCTTGGTAAATATGATCAATTATTATTGATAATTACCAGTAGTGATTAGAACTCTCAATCAAGAACTTGAGTCCTCAGTTTGAATAATGTTTTGGTTCTTCTGTGCAAATGTAAATTGTTCTTAGCTTTGACTGGGAGTGTGGATGGTTGTTTGTCTCTTTGTCTGTCTCTGTGATGGACTGGAGACCTGTCTTGGGTGTCTCTGGTGACCTGTCCTGGGTGTCCCTGCCTTCACCCAAAAGCAGCTGAGATTGGTTCCAGTCCTAAACAAGGGGGCATAATGGATTACTTATTAACTGATATTTAAACATAAACACTATTTCTTTTATGTTAAACTCAGTTTGTAACATTTGAAATTCGTTGTATTTTATAAATATTTTATTAACTGTTTTGTAGAAATGAACACGTTTGTAACATTCATTCAAAATATGCCTTAACAAATCTGTAGCATTTTTTAAGAACCTATTAAGAATAAAATGTTCCAGTTGCAGATACAAAATATCAATAATGTAATATAATAAACAGTGACATTTTTTAATTAACCATGTGACATAAGTATTGATCCTCAACATTTTTTATAATAATAATTTAAAGCCCTTAAAACAACCACAGCTGCAACAAAGTGCTACACATATGAAATCATTTTAACTAATCATCACATCTTCTCTACTCTTTTTAAATTAATTATCTTTCACATATTTTATCATTACTTCTTTCAAGAGCTCCACACCTGAAAATATGATGAATGTGAATCCATCCTGCTCAAAGCTGCGCTGACATTCTACTGTCTGTTGCAGAGCCCACCAGGGAGCTAGTTAGCATTGAAGCTAGTGTGTTAGCTGATGAAGTGACGCTCCAAAGTGTTTTTCTGCCACTAATGATGCACAGACACACTTGTCTTTCAACACTGTGAAAGACCTTTTCCTCCCAGTCACTGTCACCTATGTTTTAAGTAGCTACTTACTGGAAGTTAGTACTTTGTGCAGCAGCTCACTCCCCACCAGCGGCTCCGCGAGCCTGTGACCTCCGCTGCTGTTGTTGTTCCTTGTAAACATTGGACTAAACCATTTGCCAACAGAGAAGGGGGGGTGGGCAAAATTTCCTTCTTTTTTTTTTAGAATAATGGCGGATTTCTCTCTTTTTTTGCCTTTTTATATTTATCTTGTTTAAAGACACGATTTCCTTTATTGAATTATTGGGGGGGACAGATCTATATTTCCCCAAGATTCCCAGGATCTACGCCTATGCCTTTATCCTACCTCTTAACCCCGATTTGCTCGGGATGTCATCTCCTACAATACACCTTTCGTTCATGGTCCAAAAATTAAAAGTTGTTTAATGTGTTGAGGGATGCTATTTCAGCTGCTTCTTTGTCTTTTTCTTTTGTTTAATTGTAGATTTTTCATTAAAAATGCATCGATAAAGTTATTTTACCTGTTTACTGGAAAACTGAAGCGCTACAATGCATTATGGGCACATGACGAAAGCAAAGCACGGAACCAAAACTTGCCATGCTGTTGCTCCATTTGACCACTAGATGTCTGTCTTCATCAGCATAACAGCTTTAAATAATTTCTTTTCATTCATTCAACCTTTATTTTATTTTTATTTTATTTTTTAAATAATTTCTGCAGTGTTAATTCAATTAACACTGCAGAATCATTTATGATGTTCAAAAAAGCTTTCAGTGTGTAACTTTTATTACTTTGGTATTTTAGTATGTAGCATTTTTATTTCCATTGCCTCCTTTTATTGCTGTTGCTTTTATTCTATTTTCACTGATTTATTGTACCGGTTTTTGGATTTTCTGTCCCATTAAGCACCTTGGTCAATGCAAAGCATTGTAGGAAGGTGCTATACAAATAAAGTTTATTATATTATAGTTTATTATTTAATGATTTATTTTTTATTAAACCAAACTTTGCCATGCTGTTGCTCCATTTGACCATTAGATGTCTGTCTTCATCAGCATAACAGCTTTAAATAATTTATTTTCATTCGTTCAAACTTTATTTTATTTTATTTTTTAAATAATTCCTGCAGTGTTAATTCAATTAACACTGCAGAATCATTTATGATGTTCAAAAAAGCTTTCAGTGTGTAACTTTTATTACTTTGGTATTTTAGTATGTAGCATTTTTATTTCCATTGCCTCCTTTTATTGCTGTTGATTTTATTCTATTTTCACTGATTTATTGAACCGGTTTTTGTATTTTCTGTCCTGTTAAGCACCTTGGTCAATGCAAGGCATTGTAGGAAGGTGCTATACATAAAGTTTATTATATTATAGTTTATTATTTAATGATTTATTTTTTATTACTTGGAAATAAAATGTGGTTATTAAGACATGTAAATAGTAGCAAGTATAAAATTACCAGTAAATCTTTTTAAAGGGCCGTATACACTGACTGCATTTATCATAACGTCTGATATTTAAATGTCAGCTTGTTCTATTATTTTTTATTTTTTTAAGTACAGTATTTGAAACAGCAGTGAAAACAACATTTGTATGGGGGAACACTCATTTATTTTCAATAATAATAAAGTAAATCTACATGCATATATAGAACGTCAACTTACATGTCATTCTAAAAATACCTATATATATATATATATATATATGTGCAGAGTAACACACTGGCTGCTAACTGCTATAGAGAGAGCACTCTCTCTAGCCAAGAGACTGATGGGGATGCTTTTTTGTCATGGACCACAGCCGGCGCTGACAGGATATGGTCTGTTAGCAGTCGTCCGGTTGATTTAAGAGCTCCTAAGTACGTTTTTTTTGTTTTTACTGATAGATAATTAGTTATTAGCGGTACTGCATTTTAAATAAAAATAGTGCAAATCCGCTTATGAATTATAAAAGTTAGTCAATCTGCTGTAACGCTGACAAATTGTTTAAGTCATCTATAAACGGATTAGCGCTTTAGCGCTCCCTAGCGGTCTGGCGCCCACCTTTGCCTCTGGGGTACATGCTCACTCATCCCGAGGCCTAGCCACTTCCTGGGCCCTATTCAGAGGGGTTCCAGTAGCAGATATATGTGCAACTGCTAACTAGGCGTCATCAAACACGTTTGTAAAACACTACAGCTTAGATGTCACAGCATGTGACGTAACTCAGGCTGTTCTCTCTACCACAGAGTAATGAGCAGCTGGCGCCTGTAGTCTAAGGCATAAGTTCTCACAAGCATGCATTTCCAGAGCATTTCCAGGGCGTGATTGAATTACGTTCCCATAGTCATATGTTGCACTGAGTGGACTGACTGATAAGGGAACTGAAGGTTATGCACCATAACCCATGTTCCCTGAAGGAAGGGAACGAGATGAAACACATGTTTTCCCTTTCAATGCCCAAGCTCGGTGAAGTGCACTTGGAGGATGAAGGTGGGGCGTGAGCCCCTTTTATGCAAAGAGGGCGGGGCCTCCTTGCTGACGCTGACGCCCACCTGCCTTAAAAGGCGTGATTGTATTACTTCAGGTGAACCGTGGCGCGGCGCAATTCCCATAGTCATATGTTGCACCTCGTTCCCTTCCTTCAGGGAACATGAGTTATGGTGCATAACCTTCAGTTTTTTTCTTTCAAAAACATTGTCTCTGATTGATGATGTATTTTTGCCCAGGGGGTGCAAAAATCTTTGTCAATAGACACTCATTAAAAGTTGTACATTTGCAATTAGGTCCTCTTCATTACAAGATATAGGACTATTATAGGGGCGGCCGTGGCGTAGTGGTAATGGCAGTCGTCCCCCGATCGGAAGGTTGGCGGTTCGAATCCCGGTTCCCCACACCATGTGTCGTTGTGTCCTTGGGCAAGACACTTAACCCCGAGTTGCTCCCGGTAGGACTGGAAAGCACCTTGCATGGTAGTCTGCCGCTACCGGTGTATGAATGTGTGTAGCATTCAATGTGTGTAGCGCTTTGAGATTTTCACTAATGAAAAGCGCGTTATAAATTGAATTCATTATTATTATTATTATTATTATTATTATTATTATTATTATTATTATTATTATTATTATTATTATTATTATTATTATTATTATTATTATTATTATTATTCTGGGCGCTACTGTCCTGTGCCCAGAGTGCCGGTGCACAGAACGGATTGTGTTTCCGGTCCTGGAACAGATTTTTTATTATTTTTTGGTCCCAGAACAGATCGTGCTGTGACACTAATAACCAGGCTATGTTGTGGGTAAAATTTAAGCCAATGAAAGCCCTTTATCTAATGCCTATGTTGCCCTTTATGACTGATATGTCTCTCAACTTTTAGACATCTCTGTCTGTGAAAAAAGAAAACCAGCTGACCTTGTATTCTAAAAGTGGGAACTGGGGAGTTTGTTTGTAGAGCTAGCATGCTTATGCTAGCCTCCAGATTATTGTACTAGACTCTGTGCTAAATCAGTGCTATTATATTGCTACATTTATGTGCTTATAGAAAACAATTATCAAACATTAATACTTTCTATACTAAATGCCACTGATGGTTTTGTTCTATTATTTTAGCACCCCCTGGAGAAAACGCCATCACCCGCCACTGCTCCACAGTAAACTAAACATTTAATGTAATAGACAAAGTAGAAAATAATCATAAGTGGACAAATCCAAAAAACCCTCTGGCAAATCTGGCATTGTGGAACCATGGACATTCAGTATTATTTATACTAATGTAATTTGTTTTCTTTCATTGCTGGGACTTGAAGTCAGCAGTAACAGTTTTATGGGGGCATCCATTTTTGGAAACAGTGTATGTGCACTTGTGATGTGGGACTTTAAGCCCATCCCCTCCCCAGTTCACAATCATAGGGTCTCATGAGCTTTCATTTAGGCATGAAATTCATTATAGCTAAATTGAGAAAAATGAAAACTGTGCCTATAAAATGTATTCACCCCCTGTGCCTATAAAATGTATTCACCCCCTGGTTGTTTTATGAAACAACATAAAACAACCAGATTTAGAAATCAATCATGTACTAGGGCCAGCTGCTGAGAAGCTTGACCAGGGAGTTTGCCACATGTTGTTTGTCAAACTCTAGTAAGAGTTTTCTTCAACGGTGGCTTTTGATTTGTCACTCTCCCATTCACATTAGAGTGGTGAAGAATCTGGACAAAAGTGGTTGTATGCTCAGTCTCTCTCTCTTGCTGATGCTTGTACCTCCTTCAGAATGGTCACAGGTGTCTTGTGGTCTCTCTCACTATTCTTCCTCTTTCGCAGTCACTCAGTTTGTGAGGATAAGCTGCTCATGGTAGATTTACACATTTCTCATATTCCCTCTATTTCTTGATGATGAGTTTCACATAATTCATGAGGAAGTTTAGAGCTTTGGAAAAAAAATTGTGTCCTTCCCAACTTGTACTGGGACAAGAAATGGATACATCTTTATCAAAACAAAGGAAGGGTCTCAGCCTAAAATGATAAAAGAGCTGAAGGATCTGGATGAACTCAGGAGATGAAAAATTACAAATCAATGAAACAACTCACACTCAAAATGGATAAAATATACAGTGAAATGAACAAATACATTAGAACATGACAACATACGAAGACTCAGAACCTAAAATATATAATGTTGAAAATGTGATTGATGCAAATTTTTTTCCTGTAATAAAAGATAGCGAATATTATAATGAAGAGCAGTTTAATGACATCAATATATCAAATGGAGTTCTCTCTATTATTCACTTTAATAGCAGAAGTATAAATGCAAACATATCCAAAATAACAGATTACTTAAAACAGTTAAATAGAACTTTTACGATAATAGCGCTGTCAGAGACATGGCTCAATGATCAGAATCGGAATCAGAATCGGTTTATTATTGCCATTGTCAAAGAATAAAATTCACTGACTAGGAACTTGCTTTGGCATAGAGGTGCAATAAAAGATGTAAAAATGGAATAAAAACACATGAACACACCAACCAATAAACACAATGCAGTACAACACAATATTCACAATAATATTCACAATACAGGAAACCCTCGAGTTACGTCAGGGATTGGGACCTACGGGTGTGACTTAGGTCGATGTTGTCGTACCTCGCGGACCAAAAACACATGCCTGTCGTAGGTCCGCGTTTCTGACATAGGTCGCGGCTATACCGCTAACGGAGCGCCGCACACATATTTAACGGCATGAGACTGAACAAGCAGACATACTAGGCCATAAACATGCACAGAACTTTACATGTACAGTAAATGAATACTGTACAATAAATAAAAAATATAATTTCTTACTTTGAGCTGGTCAAAGCCTGCCTTCGTCTTTTAGTATTAGCTCTTGCACCCGTCCGAGCTCCCCCAGCTTCCTTACGCTCCACACGCACACACGTGGTCAAAACTGTTTAAAAGAAGGACTGTTAGCTTCTTAACTTCATACATTTGGAGCCAGAAAAAAAAAACTTACTGAAAGCCGTTTCTCCGCGATGTTCCTCCATCCAAAACAAGCTGCTCGGCGTTAGCTACGGTTAGGCCCCGCCATTAGCAGCATGTCAGTTCATTCAAAAAGGCTGTCGGCTTTGTATCTCCGCGTTAGCTCGGTGTCCCCCGACATCTTAGGCTGCCAGGCGGACATTTGCGGCGAGCTCCCGGCCGCAGATGGCCCCTCCGCGGCATGTCGGCTCGGTGTCTTCGCCTGTGTTAGCTGCTCTGTTTAGCTGCTGTCGTTAGCATGTCGGGCGGCGTTGTGGGAGCGATCGCGGGGCGATCCGCGGCTGCTCCTCCGGGCCTGAGACGTCCACAGAGTTGACCGAGTGTTTCCAGCTAATTTATCCGTATGAGGCAACCCTGATCGGACACACGTCCTCTAGAGCCAGCTGACAGGAGCCTCTATGGTGGAGCTCCATTGAACGCAGTAGACAATTGTAAAATGGCGACCGGAAACGACCGTAAGTTGTGTAAATACGATAAAATTGTAATAAAAACATCCATCCATCCATCCATCCATCTTCTTCCGCTTATCCGGGGTCGGGTCGCGGGGGTAGCAGCCTAAGTAGGGAGGCCCAGACTTCCCTCTCCCCAGCCACTTGGAGCAGTTCCTCCGGGGGAATCCCAAGGCGTTCCCAGGCCAGCCGAGAAACATAGTCCCTCCAGCGCGTCCTGGGTCTTCCTCTGGGTCTCCTCCCGGTGGGACATGCCCGGAACACCTCACCAGGGAGGCGTCCAGGAGGCATCCTAACCAGATGCCCGAGCCACCTCAACTGGCTCCTCTCGATGTGGAGAAGCAGCGGCTCTACTCCGAGTCCCTCCCGGATGACTGAGCTTCTCACCCTATCTCTAAGGGAGAGTCCAGCCACCCTGCGGAGAAAACTCATTTCAGCCGCTTGTATCCGAGATCTTGTTCTTTCGGTCATAACCCAAAGCTCATGACCATAGATGAGGGTGGGAACGTAGATCGATCGGTAAATTGAGAGCTTTGCCTTTTGACTCAGCTCTCTCTTCACCACGACAGACCGGTACAGCGCCCGCTTCACTGCGGACGCTGCACCTATCCGCCTATCGATCTCACGCTCCAGTTTTCCCTCATTCGTGAACAAGATCCCGAGATACTTAAACTCCTCCACTTGGGGCAGGACCTCCTCCCCGACCCGGAGAGGGCATGCTACCCTTTTCCGGCTCAAGACCATGGCCTCGGATTTGGAGGAACTGATCCTCATCCCGGCCGCATCACACTCGGCTGCAAACCGCTCCAGTGAAAGTTGTAAATCACGAACTGATGAAGCCAGTAGGACCACATCATCTGCAAAAAACAGAGAAGCGATTCTAAGGTCACCAAAACGGATCCTCTCAACACCTTGGCTGCGCCTAGAAATTCTGTCCATAAAAGTTATGAACAGAATCGGTGACAAAGGGCAACCTTGGCGGAGTCCAACTCTCACCGGAAACGAGCCTGACTTACTGCCGGCAATGCGGACCAAGCTCTGACACCGGTCGTACAGGGACCTAACAGCCCTTATCAAAGGGCCTGGTACCCCATACTCCCGGAGTACCCCCCACAGAACCCCCCGAGGGACGCGGTCGAATGCCTTCTCCAAGTCCACAAAACACATGTAAACTGGTTGGGCAAACTCCCACGCACCCTCCAGGACCCTGCTGAGGGTGTAGAGCTGGTCCAGTGTTCCACGACCAGGACGAAAACCACACTGCTCCTCCTGAATCCGAGGTTCGACTATCCGACGGACCCTCCTCTCCAGAACCCCTGAATAGACCTTACCAGGGAGGCTTAAGAGTGTGATCCCCCTATAGTTGGAACACACCCTACGGTCCCCCTTTTTAAATAGGGGAACCACCACCCCAGTCTGCCAATCCAAGGGAACTGCCCCCGATGTCCACGCGATATTGCAGAGTCGCGTAAGCCAACACAACCCTACAACATCCAGAGCCCTAAGGAACTCCGGGCGAATCTCATCCACCCCCGGAGCCTTGCCACCGCGGAGCTTTTTAACCACCTCGGCGACCTCAGCACCAGAGATCGGAGAACCCGACCCAAAGTCCCCAGGCTCTGCTTCCTCAGTGGAAGACGTGCCAGTAGGATTGAGGAGGTCTTCGAAGTATTCCGCCCACCGACTCACAACATCCCGAGTTGAGGTCAGCAGCACGCCACCTCCACCATAAATGGTGTTGGTCTCGTACCTCTTTCCCCCCCTGAGACGCCGGATGGTGGACCAGAATCGCCTCGAAGCCGTACGGAAGTCATTCTCCATGGCCTCTCCGAACTCCTCCCACGCCCGAGTTTTTGCCTCAGCAACCACCCGAGCCGCATGCCGCTTGGACTGCCGGTACCTATCAGCTGCTTCCGGGGTCCCACAAGCCAAAAAGGCCCAATAGGACTCCTTCTTCAGCCTGACAGCATCCCTCACTGCCGGTGTCCACCACCGGGTTCGAGGGTTGCCACCTCGACAGGCACCAACAACCTTGCGGCCACAGCTCCGATAAGCTGCCTCGACAATAGAGGCGCGGAACACGGCCCACTCGGACTCCATGTCCCCCGCCTCCCTCGGAACGTGTTCAAAGCTCTCCCGGAGGTGGGAGTTAAAGCTCCGTCTTACGGGAGACTCTGCCAGACGTTCCCAGCAGACCCTCACGATACGTTTGGGTCTGCCAGGTCTGACCGGCATCCTCCCCCACCATCGGAGCCAACTCACCACCAGGTAGTGGTCAGTAGACAGCTCCGCCCCTCTCCTCACCCGAGTGTCCAAGACATGCGGCCGCAGATCAGATGAGACGACAACAAAGTCGATCATCGAACTGCGACCTAGGGTGTCCTGGTGCCAAGAGCACATATGGACACCCTTATGCTTAAACATGGTGTTCGTTATGGACAATCCATGACGAGCACAGAAGTCCAATAACAGAACACCACTCTGGTTCAGATCAGGGGGGCCGTTCCTCCCAACCACACCCCTCCAGGTCTCACTGTCATTGCCCACGTGAGCGTTGAAGTCCCCCAGTAGAACAAGGGAGTCCCCAGGAGGCGCACTCTCCAATACCCCCTCCAAGGACTCCAAAAAGGGTGGGTAGTCTGAGCTGCCGTTTGGTGCATAGGCACAAACAACAGTCAGAGCCCGTCCCCCCACACGTAGGCGAAGGGAGGCTACCCTCTCGTTCACCGGGGTGAACCCCAACGTACAGGCACCAAGATGGGGGGCAACCAGTATGCCCACTCCTGCTCGGCGCCTCTCACCAGGGGCAACTCCAGAGTGGAAGAGTGTCCAACCCCTCTCAAGGAAACTGGTTCCAGAGCCAGAGCCATGCGTTGAGGTGAGTCCGACTATTTCTAGTCGGAACCTCTCAACCTCACACACTAGCTCAGGCTCCTTCCCCACCAGAGAGGTGACATTCCATGTCCCAATGGCCAGCTTCTGTAGCCGAGGATCAGACCGCCAGGGTCCCCGCCCTCGGCCGCCACCCATCTCACATTGCACCCGACCCCTTTGGCCCCTCCCACAGGTGGTGAGCCCATGGGAAGGGGGACCCACGTCTCCTCTTCGGGCTGTGCCCGGCCGGGCTCCATGGGTAAAAGCCCGGCCACCAGGCGCTCGCCAGCGTGCCCCACCTCCGGGCCTGGCTCCAGAGTGGGGCCCCGGTGACCCGCGTCCGGGCGAGGGAAAACTTAGTCCATTAATTGTACTCATCATAGGGGTTTTTGGGCTGCACTTTGTCTGATCCCTCACCTAGGACCTGTCTGCCTTGGGTGACCCTTCTAGGGGCATGAAGCCCCTGACAGCATAGCTCCTAGGATCATTGAGACACTCAAACCCCTCCACCACGGTAAGGTGGCAGTCCAGGGAGGGCTTAATATTAATAATTAATTAAAACATAATTTTAATAAATAATTACTCAGCAGGGTCTTGGAGGGCGCATGGGAGTTTGCCCAACCAGTTTACATGTGCTTTGTGGACTTGGAAAAGGCATTCGACCGCGTCCCTCAGGGGGTTCTGTGGGGGGTACTCCGGGAGTATGGGGTACCAGGCCCATTGATATGGGCTGTTAGGTCCCTGTACGACCGGTGTCAGAGCTTGGTCCGCATTGCCGGCAGTAAGTCAGGCTCGTTTCCAGTGAGAGTTGGACTCCGCCAAGGTTGCCCTTTGTCACCGATTCTGTTCATAACTTTTATGGACAGAATTTCTAGGCGCAGCCAAGGTGTTGAGAGGATCCGTTTTGGTGGCCTTAGAATCGCTTCTCTGTTTTTTGCAGATGATGTGGTCCTATTGGCTTCATCAGATCGTGATCTACAGCTTTCGCTGGAGCGGTTTGCAGCCGAGTGTGATGCGGCCGGGATGAGGATCAGTTCCTCCAAATCCGAGGCCATGGTCTTGAGCCGGAAAAGGGTAGCATGCCCTCTCCGGGTCGGGGATGAGGTCCTGCCCCAAGTGGAGGAGTTTAAGTATCTCGGGGTCTTGTTCACGAATGAGGGAAAACTGGAGCGTGAGATCGATAGGCGGATAGGTGCAGCATCCGCAGTGAAGCGGGCGCTGTACCGGTCTGTCGTGGTGAAGAGAGAGCTGAGTCGAAAGGCAAAGCTCTCAATTTACCGATCGATCTACGTTCCCACCCTCATCTATGGTCATGAGCTTTGGGTTGTGACCGAAAGAACGAGATCTCGGATACAAGCGGCTGAAATGAGTTTTCTCCGCAGGGTGTCTGGACTCTCCCTTAGAGATAGGGTGAGAAGCTCAGTCATCCGGGAGGGACTCAGAGTAGAGCCGCTGCTTCTCCACATCGAGAGGAGCCAGTTGAGGTGGCTCGGGCATCTGGTTAGGATGCCTCCTGGACGCCTCCCTGGGAAGGTGTTCCGGGCATGTCCCACCGGGAGGAGACCCAGAGGAAGACCCAGGACACGCTGGAGGGACTATGTTTCTCGGCTGGCCTGGGAACGCCTTGGGATTCCCCCAGAGGAGCTGCTCCAAGTGGCTGGGGAGAGGGAAGTCTGGGCCTCCCTACTTAGGCTGCTACCCCCGCGACCCGACCCCGGATAAGCGGACGAAAATGGATGGATGGATATTAATAATTATACTTTATTTATAAAGCCATTTAAAACAACCACAGCTGCAACAAAGTGCTGTACACATGAAATTAATAACATTTAAACACACACACACACAAAAAAAATATATATATTTTTTTTAATCATATTTTTATTAAATATGATAAAATCGTAAGTCTGAGTTGCCGTAGGTCGCGGGTGTTGTACCTCGAGGGTTTCCTGTAAATGGCAGTAACAAATGGTGCTAGAAGATAAATGGAGTGATGATGTACAGTTTTAGGCCAGTGATAAATGTTAAGGCAGAGTTAAACAGTAACAGGATTATGAATGTTCAGAAGACTGACGGCAGATGGAAAGAAACTGTTTTTATGGCGGGAGGTTCTGGTCCGAATGGACCGAAGCCTCCTACCTGAAGGGAGTGGATCAAAGAGTCCATGTGCAGGGTGAGAAGGGTCAGTCGTAATCCAACCAGCTCGTCCTACGGTCCTGGAGGCGTACAGATCATGGATGGATGGGAGACTACAGCCTATTACTTTCTCTGCAGAGCGCACAACACGCTGTAGTCTCTGTCTGTCCCTGGCAGTGGCCCCGGCATACCACACTGTGATGGAGGAGCAGAGGATGGACTCAATGATGGCCGTGTAGAACTGCACCATCAGCTTGGCCGGCAGCTTGGCCTTCCTCAGCTGTCGCAGGAAGTACATCCTCTGCTGAGCCTTCTTGATGAGGGAGCTGATGTTCAGCTCCCACTTGAGGTCTCGGGTGATGGTCACACCCAGAAACCGGTAGGAGTCCACAGTGATGACGGGGGTATTGTTGAGGGTGAGGGGGGGCAGAGGGGCTGTGACTCTCCTGAAATCCACGATCATCTCCACCGTCTTCTGGGCATTAAGCTCCAGGTTGTTGTCACTGCACCAGGTCACCAGCCGGTTCACCTCCCTCCTGTAGGCAGACTCATCACCATCAGAGATGAGCCCAATGAGGGTGGTGTCATCCGCAAACTTAACCAGTTGTACGGAGTCATGACTGGAGGTGCAGGAGTTGGTGTACAGGGAGAAGAGCAGTGGGGAAAGTACACAGCCTTGTGGTGATCCTGTGTTTAGAGTCCGAGTGTCCGAGACAGTTTTCCCCAGCCGCACGCACTGACTCCAATCTGTTAGGAAGTCTATGATCCACCTGCAGGTGGAGTCAGGCACATGGAGCAGAGAAAGCTTGAGATGATAACACAAGTAATATTCACATCGAGGGGTATGAATTATATCATATGAACAGAAATAATAAAAGAGGTGGTGGAGTCACTCTATTTGTCAATAATGAAATAAAATGTAAATTAAATAGTGAAATGTCAATAATAGTTGATAATACTATGGAAATGATAACAATAGAAATAATAAACAAAAACGATAAAAACATAATAATAAGTTGTGTATATAGATCACCAGAAGCAAATATAGAAATATTCACGGATAAAATCTTGGAGCTAAGAGTTTTAATAAAAATGTTTTTTTTGTGTGGAGACTTTAACATTGATATGGGAAATAAAACAGATTCAAATAACATAAGCACATTTATAAACTCAATGTACAGTTTAAATATGTATCCATTGATATCAAAGCCAACAAGAATTACAACTCATAGTGCCACAATAATTGATAATATTTTCACAAATATAACAAATGGGGACATGATAGGTGGTATCTTAACGACCGACTTAAGTGATCATTTACCAGTTTTCACAATCTATAAAAATGATCAAAGCATCACAAAAGCAGTTATAACTCGATCAAAAACAATATTGTATCAATATTTTTGTTGATTTAAAAAAAGCATTCGATACTATTGATCACACCATTCTCCTTGAAAAACTGAACAAATATGGTATTAGAGGACCAGCATTACAGTGGGTATCTAGCTACTTGAAAGATAGGAAACAATTTGTACAAATAAATGATGTAAGATCTGACCTCTGTAATATCACATGTGGAGTTCCCCAAGGCTCTGTACTTGGACCAAAGCTATTTATTTTATATGTGAATGACTTGGTAAATGTGTCAGGACTCCTTAAATGTGTACTTTTTGCTGATGATACCACATTTTTCTGTTTAGGTGAAGATATAGAACAAATGTTGGAATTGATAAAGACAGAATTTGTCAAGATACAAACTTGGTTTAAAATAAATAAATTATCATTAAATCTAGAAAAAACTAATTACATGATATTCAGTAATAAAAAGAAAACTGTTGATGTTCCACTCAAAATTGAGGGTGTTGAGATTTGTAGAGTGAGTGAGGTGAAGTTTTTGGGTGTTATCATTGATGACAAACTGACATGGAAACAACACATAAATTCTGTAAGAATAAAAATAGCTAAATCGATTGCAGTACTGTACAAAGTCAGAGACCTATTGAATGATAAAGCTCTGTATTTGTTGTATAACACAATCATTGTTCCACACTTAATCTATTGTATTGATGTTTGGGGGAATGCGTGTAAAACAATCACAAAGCCTATTTTTGTATTACAGAAAAGAGCTATAAGAATTATCACTAGAAAACATTACCGTCATCCAATTTATGTAAAATCTACAATTACAAACCTTGGTTTTAAGATGGACAGTGATTTTAAGCTCGAGAGTCAAATAAGGGCCACTGTAAAATCTGTTTTTTATCACCTGAGAAAAATAGCAACGGTAAAATCTATTCTCTCACGGCAACAGTTAGAAACAGTAATTCATGCCTTCATTTCTTCACGGCTGGATTACTGTAATTCTCTTTATCTTGGAGTCAGCCAGTCCTCACTTGCACGTCTGCAGCTGGTGCAAAATGCTGCTGCACGTCTTTTAACTGGAACACGCAAAAGAGAGCACATCACACCTGTCCTGGCTTCTCTCCACTGGCTGCCCGTGTATTTTAGAGTTCATTTTAAAATTCTCTTGTTTGTTTTTAAGGTTTTAAACAACCTTGCCCCCCCTTATTTGGCAGAGCTTCTACACCATTACACTCCATCCCGGTCACTCAGGTCTGCTGACCAGCTGCTCCTGGTCATTCCACGGAGTAAGAGGAAGCTTCGAGGAGACAGGGCCTTCTCTGTTGGTGGCCCCGAGTTATGGAATGCTCTGCCTTTACACATTCGACAGGCTCCCTCACTGTCCATTTTTAAAACCCGTTTAAAAACGCATCTATACTCATTGGCCTTCAACCCAACTGAGACTTGATTTTACTTCATTTTTATTGATTTTATCTGTTTAACTTGTCATTTTATTGTATTTTAAAGGGAAATTTTAGTTCACTGTGTATTAGTTTGGTGGTTCTGTTTTTATGCTTTTTTAATCTTGTTTGTAGCTAGTGTCCAGCGCTTTGTTTCAGCTGTGGCTGTGTTAAAGCGCTTTACAAATAAAGTTGATGATGATGATGATGATGATGAAGTACATTATTTTATCAACTGAAGTTATTGAAGTTCCATGATTTGGTAGACTATAATATTTTATCAGTTATGTATAGGGCTCAAAATAATGCATTACCTTTAAATATCCAAATGCATTTTGTTAAAAGACAAAGTTGTTATAATCTTAAGGGGACAGAGATGTTTGTAAAACCACAATTCAGAACTAGTTTGAAGGGACGTTCTACCTCAATCCAGGGAATTAGATTATGGAATGGCTTGGAGAATGTAGTTAAAAATGCCAAGTCAATGTTTACATTTAAGAAAATGATCAAAACGAATGTGTTAAAAAAATATATGAAATAGCGTAATGTGTATTGTATTAGTTAGAAAATTAGAAAGAGTTAGTCATTTTGTACTGTTGGTTGAAGATTATTATTGTTTAATCTGATTGTTGGAAAAAAGGGGCAGATATAATAAGATTTATTCTTCTTTCTGCTACCTTTCATTTTTTTATATTTTGTACATTATCATTTATGGGATTGTCTTGTATTGTTTCTTTTGTAAAAAAAAAAATGAACACATTTAATAAACATAAACATAAACATAAACAACAAAGAAAAAGATCATAAACACGTCAAAAAAAGTTTTGGAAAAATTAAAAGAGGATCTAGATAAACAAGACTGGAATGAAGTGTATGTTGATGATGCGAACAGAGCATATGATGAGTTTATGAATATCTTGGAAGCTCTGTATGAAAAGAATTGTGTGCAAACAAATTACACAAAGAGAAATACGGTTGATCAACCATGGATGACAAAAGGGTTGAGAAATGCTTGTAAAAAAAGAATTATTTGTATTCATGTTTCTTGAAATTGCGAAGTCAGAGCGCTGAAGAAAAATATAAAAAGTATAAAAATAAATTAGTAGGGATTATAAGGAAACATAAGAAAGAATATTATAGTAAATTATTAGATAAAAGTAATGGTGATATGAAAGCAACATGGCGAGTAATGAATAGTGTCCTGAAGAATCATAAAACAAAAACTGGTATTTCAAAATATTTTGTAAAAGACAACGATGAAATTCATGATGAAAATGAAATTGTAAATGGATTTAATCAATATTTTGTGAATGTTGGATCAAGCCTTGCAGCTAAAATACCAAAAGTAGATAATAATGTGATCCATTCAATTACAGGTTGTGCAAATAGTATTTTTCTAAATGGAACTAACAAAGAGGAAATAATGAATGTAGTAAAAAATCTTACAGACAAGAGATCAAAAGACTGGGTGGACATGGATATGATGTTTGTAAAGGACATAATGAGCCATGTTATTGAGCCGTTTACATACATATGTAATTTATCATTTTCAACAGGAATATTTCCAGATAATATGAAAGTAGCTAAGGTAGTTCCTCTTTTTAAAAATGGTGATAAATGTGTGTTCAACAATTATAGACCTATATCCTTGTTACCACAGTTTTCAAAAATTCTTGAAAAACTATTTGTAAACAGACTAGATCAATTTATAGATAAACAAAATATTCTAAGCAACAGTCAGTATGGGTTTAGAGCAAAAAACTCTACATCAATGGCTCTCATGGAATTAATGGAACAAATAACTACTGCTGTCGATCAAAAACAATATTGTATCAGTATTTTTGTTGATTTAAAAAAAAGCATTCGATACTATTGATCACACCATTCTCCTTGAAAAACTGAACAAATATGGTATTAGAGGACCAGCATTACAGTGGGTATCTAGCTACTTGAAAGATAGGAAACAATTTGTACAAATAAATGATGTAAGATCTGACCTCTGTAATATCACATGTGGAGTTCCCCAAGGCTCTGTACTTGGACCAAAGCTATTTATTTTATATGTGAATGACTTGGTAAATGTGTCAGGACTCCTTAAATGTGTACTTTTTGCTGATGATACCACATTTTTCTGTTTAGGTGAAGATATAGAACAAATGTTGGAATTGATAAAGACAGAATTTGTCAAGATACAAACTTGGTTTAAAATAAATAAATTATCATTAAATCTAGAAAAAACTAATTACATGATATTCAGTAATAAAAAGAAAACTGTTGATGTTCCACTCAAAATTGAGGGTGTTGAGATTTGTAGAGTGAGTGAGGTGAAGTTTTTGGGTGTTATCATTGATGACAAACTGACATGGAAACAACACATAAATTCTGTAAGAATAAAAATAGCTAAATCGATTGCAGTACTGTACAAAGTCAGAGACCTATTGAATGATAAAGCTCTGTATTTGTTGTATAACACAATCATTGTTCCACACTTAATCTATTGTATTGATGTTTGGGGGAATGCGTGTAAAACAATCACAAAGCCTATTTTTGTATTACAGAAAAGAGCTGTAAGAATTATCACTAGAAAACATTACCGTCATCCATCAAGTACATTATTTTATCAACTGAAGTTATTGAAGTTCCATGATTTGGTAGACTATAATATTTTATCAGTTATGTATAGGGCTCAAAATAATGCATTACCTTTAAATATCCAAATGCATTTTGTTAAAAGACAAAGTTGTTATAATCTTAAGGGGACAGAGATGTTTGTAAAACCACAATTCAGAACTAGTTTGAAGGGACGTTCTACCTCAATCCAGGGAATTAGATTATGGAATGGCTTGGAGAATGTAGTTAAAAATGCCAAGTCAATGTTTACATTTAAGAAAATGATCAAAACAAATGTGTTAAAAAAATATATGAAATAGCGTAATGTGTATTGTATTAGTTAGAAAATTAGAAAGAGTTAGTCATTTTGTACTGTTGGTTGAAGATTATTATTGTTTAATCTGATTGTTGGAAAAAAGGGGCAGATATAATAAGATTTATTCTTCTTTCTGCTACCTTTCATTTTTTTATATTTTGTACATGATCATTTATGGGATTGTCTTGTATTGTTTCTTTTGTAAAAAAAAAAAAGAACAAATTTAATAAACATATACTTCTTTAAAATATTTTCTTTGATTTAAATTAGTACAGTCACTTTAAAGGGGGTAAATAATTATGCAACCCCTTATTTTATGTTACATTTTACATAAAGTATTTTTTTTCCTTTTATAGACGGCCTCTCTTCTCACCTTACAGCCATCCTCTTCACACCATTATGATTTTTTAAAATAGGACAGAAAGAAAGGAAAGACGGAAAGTAAGACTACGAAATATAATAAATATACACAAAGAAAGCACAAGGCAAATACACCCGACTGCTGTCTGTACACCTGCAAAGAACATGACAGAACACAGCAACAAAATACATATGTATAAAAGACTTAGAATATTCATGGCTTTGCAGTAGATTTCTATAAATATATATACCTATACCTACATATATATACATACATACATACATACATACACATGCATATGCAGTCACATATACTTCTACATATCAACATATGATACCCACATATACATCCCTGCATCTATTTGTGTGTGGTTGTGAGCATGCATAAGTGTATAAGGCTTCTCTAATAGAACATTCAATAGTGACCGCGAGGTATCAGAGACCCGACCCACGAAACCCGAGGCAGACAAAGGGGTCTGCCTCTGGTTTTACATAAAGTATTCTAAAAGGTACATTTATAAAGACCATGATTGATTTATGACATCAATGGCATAATGCAACTAAAAGGATACTTAAAAAAAGAACTGTATTTGATCATTAAGATGCAAGGTATTGCTACCTGAATCAACAAGAGTTAACACCAAAAATACATTATCAGTGGTGTATTTTTATTTCGTAACTTAAGTCAACGTAGCAATGTAAACCAGTCACTAGAGAGCACAAGCCAGTGTAACATGAGCTGGTCCCAAGCCAGGGTAAATTGTGAGGTTTGAGTAGGGCATCCTAAATGAACCTACTTGAACTACCTAAAAAACTTTTGCCAAAACTATCATGTGAGTTCATCTAAGTGACATCTTACTGAATTGTTTGAGGGTCATGTTAACAATGACCACCAGTGCTGTTAACAAACAGGGTGCTGACGGAAACTATGTTTCTTTTAGTTGAAGACCACAAGGAGGAAAATGTGTAAGGAGACGGAGTGAGAAGAGGAAGGTCAAGAATGTAGGACTGAGGGTTGCATCTTGGGGACAATGACAGGCAAAGGTAGAAAGCTGGCAGACATGATGCAGAGAAGAAAGGTAGATGTTTTATGTGTCCAAGGAGACCAAGTGGAAGGGCAGCAAGGCTCGCAGTATTGGAGCAGTGTTCAAACTGTTTTACCATGGTGTGGATAGAAAGAGGAATGGAGTAGGGGTGGTCCTGAAGGAGGAGATATTAAATAATGTAGTAGAGGTGAAAAGAGTGTCAGATAGGGTGATGTGCCTGAAGGTAGAAGTAGAAGGGCTCATGCTAAATTTTGTCACTGACAAAATTTAGCATGTGGTTAGTCAGTGGTCCCCAAACTACGGCCCGCGGGGCGGATCCGGCCCACCTCCACATTTGGTCCGGCCCCCAGAACAATACCAGAGAGCATTTAGATTTTTTTTTCATATGTGTATTTGTATTTGATAATAAAGTTGGACTTTTGCAATAAAATGTTCCTTAGTTATGAACTATTTTGAACTATTGTTCCACATTTAATTTATTGTGTCAGCGTTTGGGGAAAAACGCTGACACATCCAAAACGTGACATTCTGTTCCACCCTTCTGCGGTCTGTGCCCCTATCTGGCAACCCCCAGAAAAAAATCCTAAACCCGCCCCTCTCAAAGACAGAACAGAATAATGGCAAAAAGATTAGGTAAGAGAAAAATTGATTCAGAATGCAGGGCATTTAAGCTGCAGTGGACAAATGAGCTCCTCCCACCGGGAGACCCAGAGGAAGACCCAGGACACGCTGGAGGGACTATGTTTCTCGGCTGGCCTGGGAACGCCTTGGGATTCCCCCGGAGGAGCTGCTCCAAGTGGCTGGGGAGAGGGAAGTCTGGGCCTCCCTACTTAGGCTGCTACCCCCGCGACCCGACCCCGGATAAGCGGAAGAAGATGGATGGATGGATGGACAAATGATTATTTTTTTGTTCAATGCAAGGAAAAGGCTGTCTGTCTCATCTGTAAAGAGGCGGTGGTGGTATTCAAAGAATACAATCTGTGGCGACACTATGAATCCCATCACAAAGACAAGTATGATAGCTTGCAAGGCCAAATGCGAGCAGACAAACTCTCGAAGCTAAACAGTGGACTGTTAGCTCAGCAGAATACATTTGTACGCCAAGCTCAGCTGAACCAGTCATCTGTTTGGGCCAGCTTTCGGGTTGCTCAACTGATAGCAAGCAGCGGTAAACCTTTTACTGATGGAGAGTTTGTCAAGAAATTCATGAACGCTGTTGTGGAGGAGGTGTGTCCCGAGAAGAAAGATGGCTTTAATGCCGTGAGTCCATCAGCGAGTTAAATGCACTTTTGTTCTGTGAAGAACCCAGAGAAGGTTATTTGATTGTGCTTTCTGGAAAACAATACATTTTTACATTTAGGCACTCCTGCAATCGTCACACTTTTTGCTGTTACAAAGTGACTCCGGCCCCCCACCAGAGAAGGAAAAAGTTATGTGACCCTCACAGGAAAAAGTTTGGGGACCCCTTTTCTACAGGTTGGATGTGAGGAGAAAGATATATTTTGGAAAGCTCTGGATGAAGTGATAGAGAGTATTCCCAGGGAGGAGAGAGTGGTGATTGGAGCAGACCTGAATGGACATGTTGGTGAAGGAAACAGAGGATGAGGAAGTGATGGGTAGGTTTGGTGTCAAGGAAAGAAACCAGGAAGGACAGATGGTGGTGGATTTTACCAAGAGAATGGAAATGGCTATAGTCAATACCTATTTCCAAAAGAGGGAGGAACATAGAGTGACCTATAAGAGTGGAGGAAGGAGTACACAGGTCGACTACATTCTGTGTAGAAGAGGAAACCTGAGGGAGATTGGAGACTGTAAGGTTGTGGCAGGGGAGAGTGTGGCCAGACAGCATCGGATGGTTGTGTGTAGAATGACTGTTGTTGTGAAGAAGAGAAAAAGAGTAAAACTCAAAGACCAAATGGTGGAAGATGAAGAAGGAAGAATGTTGTGAGAAATTCAGAGAGGAGCTGTTAAAGGCTCTGGGTGGTAAGAAAGAGCTTCCAAGTGACTGGGCTACTACAGCAACATTAATTAGAGAGACAGGTAGGAAGGTACTTGGACAGAGAAAAAGTAATAAAGAAACCTAGTGGTGGACTATGGAAGTGCAGGAAGCTACGTAAAGAAGTATGCCAAGAAGAAATATAACAGTGAGAGGACTGAAGAGAAGAGACAGGAATATAAGGAGATGCAACAAAGCACAAAGAGGGAGGTAGCTACGGGAAAGCAGAAGGTGCATGATGAGTCGTATGGAAGGCTGGACACTAAAGAAGGCGAGAAGGACTTGTACTGATTAGCAAGACCGATGGGTCAGGCTGGAAAGTGTGTGCAGCAGGTTAGACTTATTAATAGTAACTTTCCAACAAGTGAGGAGAATGTGATGGGATAATGGAAGGAGTATTTTGAGGAGCTAATGAAAGAAAAGAATGAAAGAGGAAGAAGAGTGGAGGTCATATAAACTGTGGACCAGGACGTGGGAAAAATTAGTGAGGGTGAAGTTTAGGAAGCTCTGAAAAGAATGAAGAAGGGGAAGGCAGTAGGACCTGATGACATACCAGTGGAGGTTTGGAAATGTCTTGGAGAGATGGCAGTGAGGTTTTTGACTCAAATATTTAATGGAATATTTGAGGGTGAGAAAATGCCTGAAGAATGGAGAAGAAGTGTGCTGGTTCCCATTTTTAAGAACAAGGGTGATGTACAGAGTTGTAGCAACTACAGGGGAATTAAGTTGATGAGCCACACGATGAAGATCTGGGAGAGAGTTGTGGAAGCAAGACTTAGACAAGAGGTGACTATCTGTGAGCAGCAGTATGGTTTCATGCCAAGAAAGAGCACCACAGATGCATCTTTGCTTTGAGGATGTTGATAGAGAAGTACAGAGAGGGTCAGAAAGAACTCCATTGTGTGTTTGTGGATTTAGAAAAAGCATATGACAGGGTACCAAGAGGTGTGGCACCCTGTCATAGGCTACCATTAGGTGTGGTATTGCATGAAGGAATCTGGAGCAGCAGAGAAAAATGTTAGCCTGGTACAGGACATGTATGAGGACAGCAGGACATGTATGAAGACAGCAGGACATGTATGAAGACAGCAGGACATGTATGAAGACAGCAGGACAGTGGTGAGATGTGCTGTAGGAGTGACAGATAGCTTCAAGGTGGAGGTGGGAGTGCATCAAGGATCGGCTCTGAGCCCCTTCTTGTTTGCTCTGGTGATGGACCGACTAACAGATGAGGTCAGGCAGGAATCCCCATGGACTATGATGTTTGCAGATGACATTGTGATCTGTGGTGAGAACAGGGAACAGGTGGAAGAGAACTTGGAGAGGTGGAGGTATGCACTTGAAAGAAGAGGAATGAAAGTCAGCCGTAGTAAGACAGAGTACATGTGTGTGAATGAGAGGGAGGCCAGTGGAACAGTGAGGCTACAAGGATCAGAGGTCACAAAGGTGCAGGACTTCAAGTACTTGGGGTCCACTGTCCAGGAAAATGGGGAATGTGGTAAAGAGGTGAAAAAGAGAGTCCAGGCAGGATGGAGTGGATGGAGAAAAGTTTCAGGAGTGATTTGTGACAAAAAGGTGTCAGCAAAGGTCAAAGGAAAAGTTTACAAGACAGTGGTGAGACCAGCTATGTTGTATGGTCTGGAGACAGTGGCATTGACAAAAAGACAGGAGAAAGAACTGGAAGTGGCAGAAATGAAGATGTTGAGGTTCTCCTTAGGAGTGACAAGGATGGATAAGATCAGGAATGAGATCATCAGAGGTACAGCACATGTTGAACAACTGGGAGATAAAGTTAGGGAGGCCAGACTGAGATGGTTTGGACATGTCCAGAGGAGGGACAGTGGGTATATTGGTAGAAGGATGTTAGAAATGCAGCTGCCAGGA
>JBBPBX010000525.1:0-14829 GCA_038048925.1 Garcialebias charrua
GAGAGGAGCCAGTTGAGGTGGCTCGGGCATCTGGTTAGGATGCCTCCTGGACGCCTCCCTGGTGAGGTGTTCCGGGCATGTCCCACCGGGAGGAGACCCAGAGGAAGACCCAGGACACGCTGGAGGGACTATGTTTCTCGGCTGGCCTGGGAACGCCTTGGGATTCCCCCAGAGGAGCTGCTCCAAGTGGCTGGGGAGAGGGAAGTCTGGGCCTCCCTACTTAGGCTGCTACCCCCGCGACCCGACCCCGGATAAGCGGAAGAAAATGGATGGATGGATATTTTTCCCTTAAAATGATCATTCTCTCAGTTTAAACTTTTGATCTGTGATTTGTGTTCTATTCTGAATAAAATATTAGATGTTGGCACCTCCACATCATTGCATTCAGTTTTTATTCACAATTTGTTTAGTGTCCCAACTTTTTTGGAATCTGGTTTGTAAAAAACAACAACAATTAAGATTGTTATTTTCTCCCTAGCTTCATACAGTGCTCTTGATGTGTTGTGTATGTACTTACCTTAATATCTTTAAAATGCAGTGTTTGTGGCAGAGCTGCATCTTCTTTGCAACAAATTCATCTACCAAGGCTGGAAACATGTTTGAAAAGTAAAAATTCTGGAGGAGTTTCATCTGTGTATCTGTAAAGTCTTTGTCAAAAGAAATGTCCTACTCCAGATGTTCTGTTGGTGTCCAGATAACCAGCGTGCAGCTCTGCAGCTCCAGGCACGTCACTGTCAGCTGAACCTGGAAGAATAAATGTACAACATGTTTTAATGAAGGTTGAAAATATCTGTCACATAATTTAATTTCTTTTTTTCATTTACCCTTTATTTATACAGATACCCATACCATGCCATTTTATTTATAGAGCACTTAAAATAGCGACAAGGCCAACCAAAGTGCTGTACAAACAAACAAACAACAGGCAGCACACACAATGAAGTAAAAAAACGGAATTTAGACATAAAAACGTTGCAGATAATAAATATAACGACCAACCTGTGTGAAGCAAACGGGTTCAAACACAGATCATCTGGTGTTGAAAGCTACTGAATAGTAGTGAGTCTTTAAACGGGATTTGAAAACTGAGAGGGAGGGGGCCTGTCTGACAAGCAGAGGTAACTCATTCCAGAGTCTTGGACCTGTTGCAGAGAAGTTCCTGTCACCTCTGACCTTAAGACGAGTGGAACTGTGAGAAGTAACTGGTCCGCTGACCTCAGAAAACAGAGATGGGGGGGGCAGAGAGACTGTTCAGCGATTTGTAGACGTATGAGAATTTTAAGATGAACTGGTAGCCAGTGCATGGAGGCCAAGACTGGTGTAATGTGCTCTCTTTTGCCTGTACTGGTTAAAAATGGGGCTGCTGCGTTTTGGACCAGTTGTAGTCGTGCAATGGTGTCTGACTGATACCAAACAGGAGTGGAATGTGAGTAGTCTCACTGAGTCACGAGAACTCATTTTTAAGAGAGACTTGTTTAGGGAGCAGATGGTGGGGGTTAAGGGCCTTGCTCAAGGGCCCAGAGTGGAAAAGATGTGCAGCAGGTTAAGCTTATGGAATTTAGGAAGGTTAAGGAATGGTAATGTTCTAACAAGTGAGGAGAGTGCGAAAGTAAGATGGAAGGAGTACTTTGAGGAGCTAATGAATGAAGAGAATGAAAAGGAAAGACTAGAAGTCATAGAATCTGTGGACCAGGAAGTGGGAACGATTACTGAGGGTGAAGTCCGGAAAGCTCTGAAAAGAATGGAGAAGGGGAAGGCAGTAGGACCTGATGACATACCTGTGGAGGTTTGGAAATGTCTTGGAGGCAGTGAGGTTTTTGACTCAAATATTCAATGGCTTGTTTGATGGTGAGAGGATGCCTAAGGAATGGAGAAGAAGTGTGCTGTGCCCATTTTTAAGAACAAGGGTGATGTACAGAGTTGTAGCAACTACAGAGGATTTAATTTGATGAGCCACACGATGAAGATTGGAGAGAGAGCTGTGGAAGCAAGACTTAGACAAGAGGTGACTATCTGTGAGCAACAGTATGGTTTCATGCCAAGAAAGAGCACCACCGATGCCATCTTTGCTTTGTTAATGCTGATGGAGACATACAGAGAGGGTCAGAAAGAACTCCATTGTGTCTTTGGGGATTTAGAAAAAGTATATGACAGGGTGCCAAGAGAGGAGGTGTGGTATTGCATGAAGAAATCTAGAGTGTCAGAAAAGTATGTTAGATTAGTACAGGACATGTATGAGGACAGCAGGACAGTGCTGAGATGTGCTGTAGGAGTGACAGATAGCTTCAAGGTGGAGGCGAGATTATTGCATCAAGGATCGGCTCTGAGCCCCGTCTTGTTTGCGCTGGTGATGGACTGACTAACAGATGAGGTCAGGCAGGAATCCACATGGACTATGATGTTTACAGATGACATTGTGAAATGTGGTGGGAACAGGTGGAAGAGAACTTGGAGAGGTGGAGGTATTCACTTGAAAGAAGAGGAATGAAAGTAATCTGTAGTAAGACAGAGTACATGTGTGTGAATGAGAAGGAGACTGGTGGAACAGTGAGGCTACAAGGAGCAGAGGTCACAAAGGTGCAGGACTTCAAGTACTTGGGGTCCACTGTCCAGGAAAATGGGGAATGTGGGAAAGAAGTGAAAAAGAGAGTCCAGGCAGGATGGAGTGGATGGAGAAAAGTTTCAGGAGTGATTTGTGACAAAAAGGTGTCAGCAAAGGTCAAAGGAAAAGTTTACAAGACAGTGGTGAGACCAGCTATGTTGTATGGTCTGGAGACAGTGGCATTGACAAAAAGACAGGAGAAAGAACTGGAAGTGGCAGAAATGAAGATGCTGAGGTTCTCCTTAGGAGTGACAAGGATGGATAAGATTAGGAATGAGATCATCAGAGGTACAGCACATGTTGAACAACTGGGAGATAAAGTTAGGGAGGCCAGACTGAGATGGTTTGGACATGTCCAGAGGAGGGACAGTGGGTATATTGGTAGAAGGATGTTAGAAATGCAGCTGCCAGGAAAAAGACAGAGGAAGGCCAAAGAGGAGATATATGGATGCAGTTAGAGAGGACATGGAGGTAGTTGGAGTGAGGACAGAGGATGCAGAGGACAGAGTGAGGTGGAGGAGGATGACTCGCTGTGGCGACCCCTGAAGAGGGAAAAGCTGAACGAAGAAGAAGACCCTTTATTTATACAGGTAGTCTCATTGAGTCACAAGAACTCATTTTCAAGAGAGACTTGTGTGGGAGCAGATGATGGAGGTTACGGGCCTTGTTCAATGGCCCAAAGTGTGGTAAATGAGGATGGAGGCAGGTGTGGGTGTTTCACTTTTGCACCCATATTTTTATCAGTCAGAGTCAGATCATCTTTATTGTCATTCGCACCACATGTGGTACATGTGGTGAAACGAGATTATGTACTAAGGGTCCCGGTTACATCCAACAATAAAATGTAAAAGAACAGTAATAACATCTAAGGTATGAACTAAGAAAAACATCAACTAAAAATACACTAAGCACTAACATCATAGAAAAACACTACTCCAAGCAGCAGCACGAACATGAGTCTGTATGAGCAGATGGGCACGAATGAACACAGCAGCATGATGTGATATTTTGCAGTGATTATTCTGATTATTTATTTATTCATGAGTCTTAACAGCCTCAGGGTAGAAGCTGTTCCTCAGTCTAGCGGTTCTACACTTAATGCTCCTCAGCCTCCTTCCTGAGGGGAGTAGGGCAAAAAGTGTGTGTGCTGGGTGAGTGGGTTCTTTCATGATGCAGGTGGCTCTTTTCCTGCATCTGGAGGTGTAGATGTCAATGATGGTGGGGAGACTGACTCCAACAGACTTCTGTGCAGCCAGTTGTCAGTCAGTTATGTTGTCAGTCCCGGGAGTTGAACCTGCGACTTTCCGTTCACAGTCCCATCTTCTTAGTAGGTAACTGTTTTTGCCAAGCCTTGTAAATGATGTTATCTACAATGTCTTACCATCCATCCATCCATCCATTCTCTTCTGCTTATCCGGGGTCGGGTCGCGGGGGTAGTAGCCTAAGTAGGGGTGCCCGGACTTCCCTCTCCCCAGCCACTTGGGCCAGCTCCTCCGGGGGAATCCCAAGGCGTTCCCAGGCCAGCCGAGAAACATAGTCCCTCCAGCGTGTCCTGGGTCTTCCTCTGGGTCTCCTCCTAGTGGGACATGCCCTGAACACCTCACCAGGGAGGCGTCCAGGAGGCATCCTAACCAGATGCCCGAGCCACCTCAACTGGCTCCTCTCGATGTGGAGAAGCAGCGGCTCTACTCTGAGTCCCTCCCGGATGACTGAGCTTCTCACCCTATCTCTAAGGGAGAGCCCAATGTCTATAATGTCTTACAATATTGTAAAATCTTACAAGAGTGTGTTAATGCTCGGACTATGTGTTGACATTTGATGTGTTAGTAACTTAACTCAATAGCTTATTTTATGTTTGCTAGCTGCCTTAGATGTAGTGGCCATCTTCGATTGGGTTGACTCTAAAAGTTACTCTATTGTTGGAGGTGTGTCCAGTGATTACATATTAATAGTTGTTCTTCTATCTGTCCAGTGGGTCGGAAGATATTTTGGTAACAGTCAAACTAACACATTTTAACCTCTTCTGCCACCAATGATGAAAGGGTGATAGATACAAAATTAATTTCTCACCAACAGCTATAAACGACAACAAAAAATTCATCCATCCATCATTAATTTTCTTTGCCCACTTTTTCATGCAGAGTTGCAGGAGAGCTGATGTCTTTCTCCAGTGATAATTGTGTGAGAGGCAGGGTACACCCTGGAACAAGTCAAAGAAAATGTCTAAAAGTTGAATAAAAAACGTTTTCGCAAAGAAAACAAGGAGTTGCTTTGAACAGCAGAGAGCAGTGGTCAGCCACAGAAAGCATAAGATTTGGTTCTGCTAATCAAATGGCAGTCTGCGTTTACTCTTAATAAATACTGTTGTGCATTCACATAGGAACTCACTATTTCTAAAGTAACTAAACAAATATCTGATCCATGTGACACTTGATAATGACAGTATAATATCAATAATGGCACAAAGGTTGTCAGAATGTTTGCCACTTTAACAAAAGTATGGGTAAAGGTTTGCATCCAATACTACTGTTAAACACAGCTGCGTGTTTTAGGAATTTCAAAGACGAAAAATTAAACTACTTTCCAAGAGCTGCATACTGAATAATTTTGTAATAAAATACCATCATCGGTTGTCTTCTCTCTCTACAGAGGCAAACGGATACAGTGTCTTGAATCAGACTTTAGCTACAAACTGGAGAGTAAAATCAAACAGGGAGCTACATGTGAGGTCAAAAGGTCCTGAAGCTTTCTTTAGTTTCCACACACTAATATACAACATGCTTCAGAAGAAATTTCCTTTTGACTGGCATTTACACATTGTATGTTTACATTTCAGTCATGGAGAACATCCAGTTCATCATCTATACATGTTAATGTCCTAAAGCTGATTTAAAAGAAGAAAAATAAAGATCCAGGAGAATTCCATATTTCTCAGACTGTAACGCCAAAATTACACCACACGCGTTGCAGCTCCGCCCCGCTCCGGTCCGACCTCCGCAGCAAATACGCACCCATTATAATCAATGAGATAAAGTACACTGGCTCCGCACGGCGGCGGTGAGCTGCGGCGAGCGGACGGCAGTCCGTCAAAATTAGAAAATTTTCTATTTCTGCCGGATGACGGAGCTGTGCCGGAGTCAACTTTTGAAGATTACGTCGCACCAACAGGAAAAGGAACGAGCACAACTTCCGTATTTACAAAATAAAATCACCACGGGCGGACTAATCCTAGCTCTATATGGATTTATTTGTACAAAAATGCTGTCAAACTATCATTTATGACTATTCTATGACTAAACTATTATATTTATGACTATGACTACACCTAATAACGCAATACAAGAAATAAATAAATAAAAAAGTATTTTATTCTGAAATGTAAACATCACTTCCTGTTGCTCAAACCATGTCCTGTCGCTTATTTACGAGAGAAGATCAAGGCAGCCTTTACTGTTGTTCTCCTTCTTCCACCGAATGAATTGTTTTGTTCTGACTTCATTATTTATCACTTGATTTATCGCGCGATCTCGCAATTCCCGCGCATGCGTCTTGGAGCGGCGCATGCAGGCGGACCTGAGCTGAGCGGAGGCAGTGGACTTTGGACTCGCTCAGCTGCGACCTGCGGAGCGGAGCGGACACGGACCGCGTGTAGTGTATTTTTGGGGTGAGTCTGTTTTATCATAGTTTGGCCAGTCCTGCAACGTATAGTCCGAAGTGACTTATACGTTTTTTTCTCCTATTCATGACGCAGTTTTTGATTGACGCGTTAAATGCTCATTTATACTGACTTGAACCAGCGTAAACATTACCAATTGCAGCTGCGAGAGAGCCTATAGGCTTTTGACAAATATACCATATGTTGTTGCTCTACCGCTACCCCCCCAGCATTCACTTGGAGACAACTGAGGAAAAACGTAACACAAGTAAAACACTCCCAAAAAAGACAATCTTATTCTGTAGATTACAAACTGGAGGTAATAATATATGCAACCCAAAACAGTAATCGAACAGCAGAAAGAAAGTTTGTAAACTGGTGGGGTCAGTGCATTCTGCCCGGGGGATTTAACCGAGTGCAAGGGACGGTCGCTCGGTGGCGGAGGATCCCCCATTGCCGGGAACCTTCCCTCCGTGTTTGGCTGGCTCCCACCGGGATCTTCCACAGTGATGCGCCGTGACCAGCTACCGCCTGCACCTCGCCATCTCCCGGGCCTGCGGACCATGCGCCTCGCTGCGCCCTCCCTCCCTGCTCCGGCAGCAGAGGGATGGAAGCTCCTCGCCCCGGCACGGCTGCCGACTGGGACGGACTGTTCTGAGTGCGACCCAACTGCGCCACCCAGGTGAAATAAAGCTGTTTTAACCATTAAAGTCCATTTATCAAGAAAAAGTTATACTGAGACACACCTTTGCTATAATGTCAAGCAAACCATTGTTTTTAGGTGTTACTCATTAAATTTTGAAGAACTGCAACAGCAAGTCCTCCCTTGCGTGCTCCCGCAGCCGCCAATCAAATTTTGGCAAGTCCACATTCCCCCGGGGTCAGCTGTGACGCATAATAAATGTGACTTATACTCTGAAGCGACTCGCTTGTTTTTTATCTCTTTGTTATGCTTTTTTGACTGATTCGACCTTTATGCCGAAGTGACATAATAATGTGGAAAATATGGTAACAAAAATATTTTAGATGTCAAAGAACAAGCGGCTGAATTCACACGATCAAATAGTTTGAGGTTCTGATCTCTTTCTCCATGTTGGAGTTCTGAGCTTCTGGTCAGAATAAACCAGCTTGTTGTTTTTTCACCTACCGAGCATGAGCACAGGGGTGCACACATGGAGAGGGGTCAGCTTTCCTGTCTGAAGCAAGGCTGGGACACTGAAATAAACAAAATCATCCTCAACTCGTTCACATGGCAACAGAAGAGTTGTTTACGTCCAGGAGCTGCTGATAAATCTTTCCAGAGATGTTACTGATGTAGAGCAGAGGCAAAACGAAGACGGCTGGAACAAGATCAGAACATTTTGACGGACAATGAAGACAGGAAATGAAGTTTTACTCCTTTCAAAGTGGACTCTACCGCCTGCTTTGACTCTAAACGCTTTAAAGAAACTTCAGGCAGAGCTGCAGCAGTGAAGGACTTAAACTGTCTAACAAATGAAATGATCCAGAACATGGTGGAATAAAGGATATGAAACTTTTGTCTTAAGTTTCTGTTTGGGCAGGTGTGTTTACCGCCCATTGCTGCTGTCGACTGTGACGTTGTTGCCAAGTCACCATCTCTGCTCAGTTCTAACATTCTTCCACCTTTAAACCACATGGCCACTGTTTCTGTCCTCTTTTCTTGTCACCTGCTCTCAGTGGTAGAAATCCACTCCCAAAAAGTTTTTGCTTTTTCAGAAACATTCATCCTGTAGTTTAAATAATTTGTTGCTGCATGTCGGCATTTTCACATGAATCTGTTTTGCTGTCAGCAGCAAAGTATTTATTTTTCAAATGCTGTTGTTTTTTTTTAAAATTATTATTATTATAATTATTGAGAGAAAATTCATGTGAGCAGATGAGAAGGGGGTTTGTGTCATTGCGTGTCCTGTGACATCCAGGCTGATGCTTCCTGCTGTCGATCAACCACTTGATGTCAGTGTGCACCATCAGTAGAGCAGTTCAATGCTGGAGAACAACACTTCTTATATTCATCATCAAGCAACCCTGGTCCTCGAGGAACACTATCCTGCATGTTTGAGTTAAATAATAATAATAATAATAATAATAATGAATTCAATTTATAACGCACTTTTCATTAGGGAAAATCTCAAAGTGCTACACACATTGAATGTTACACACATTCATACACCGGTAGCGGCAGACTACCATGCAAGGTGCTTTCCAGTCCTACCGGGAGCAACTCGGGGTTAAGTGTCTTGCCCAAGGACACAACGACACATGGTGTGGGGAACCGGGATTCGAACCGCCAACCTTCCGATCGGGGGACGACTGCCATTACCACTACGCCACGGCCACCCCTAGTTGTTTCCCTGCTTTGATATACCAGATTCTAATTAATGGGTGACTAACAGGCTTCTGCAGAACTTGAAGTTATTAAATCACTGAATCAGATGTGTTGGAGCAGATAAACAATTAAAACATGCAGTATGGTGTTCCTCGAGGTCCAGGGTGTCAACATGCATGGTGACCTGCACTGCAACAGATGATGCATCTTTATTTAAAGCAACATTCAGTTTCTCCCACTGAATGTGTTTCTGTTAAAGCATGCATCTGTTGCTCCTCCATGAAAATTCAGTTTTTTTAATTCATTTATTCATTTAATTTCATTTCCATTAAAAAACACAAACACATTTTCAAAAATGTTAAAAAACAAACATAAAATGAAGGGAAGCGGAAGAAGAAATTTTTTCTTATCATATCTGCTCCCTCTTAGACAAACTCAATTCTAACTAACAAACAATAATCATTCATATATAATACAGCAAATGCTTAACCCATCAAAATTTCATGTATACATAGTAGACATAAATTAGTTATATATATCTTTCCAACAAAATAGTTTTGATCTTTTTCTTGTATATATATTAACATTGACTTTACTAGCTTTACATCATCCTCCAAACCATTCCACAGACCAATTCCCTGAATTATAGTAGACAGACCCTTTAAACTGGTCCTATACAGTACTTAGGTTTAACAAAAATATCCATTCCCTTCAAATTATAACTACTCTTCCTTTTTACAAAATATGCTTGAATGTTTGATGGTTGCAAGTGATTCTGAGCTTTAAACATAAGTAGAAAAATATTATAATCCACCAAATCATAAAACTTAAGTAATTTCAATTGACAAAACAGAACATTAGAAGGGTGACAATAACTCTTTCTTGTTATAATTCTTACAGCTCTTTTTTGCAAAATAAAAACAGGCTTTGTTATGGTTCTACACGCTGTACCCCAAACATTGACACAATAAGTTAAATGTGGGACTACAAGTGTATTATAAAGTAAATATAAAGCATCATTGTTCAATAAGTCCCTTACTCTATACTGCATTGGACTTAGATATTTTACTTTTTACGTGATTGATATGCTGTTTCCATGACAGTCTATCATCAATAATTACACCCAGAAACTTTACTTCATTCACTCTACTTATCTTAACACCATCAATTTTGAAAGAAAAATCCATAGGTATCTTTTTTTATACTAAATATGAAATTAGTTTTTATCAACATTCAATGATAACTTATTTAATTTAAACCAATCCTGTATTAACAATCTCCTTGTTTATCGACTGTCTTTACTATACAGAAGAAAGTTGTATCATCAGCAAATAGAACACTTTTGAGAATGTCAGATACTTCAGTTAAATCATTTACTGTAAACACCGGTGTATAATACGCACTTTTATTGCTCATTTGAATGTCCTGCGTATTATACACCGAAGCGTATTATCTACAGATTTTTTCCCATACTGGTAGTCCCCGACTTACGAGCGAGTTCCGTCCCTAGGGGGCGCTCGTATGTCAAAAATTCGTAAGTAGGATCACATAGTAAAAAAAAAAAAAAATTTTTTTTTTTTTTTTTACTTTTTTTTTTTTTTTTTTATAATAAATGAATACATGTACAGTGCTGGACAGTCAACAAGCACTTGGCCTATCCTAACACAGTTTTTAAAGATGAAGGAATGAGTTGAATTGTCTCCCTTTCACATAAAGTGAAAGTAGCTCCCTTTATGGGAATGGAGCCTGCTGACTCCTTCATCTTTAAAAACTGTGTTAGGATAGGCTAAGTGCTTGGTGACTGTACATTTAATAATAATAATAATAATGAATTCAATTTATAATGCACTTTTCATTAATAAAAATCTCAAAGTGCTACAAAGTGTAACAAAGCAAAGATCAAAATAAAACAAGTGATAAAATCAAATAAAATCAATAATAATATCGACTAAGATCAAAGATAAAATCATGTGGATGCAGATTAGGCTTGCTTAAAAAATAAATAAATAAAACAAGTGATAAAATCAAGTAAAATCATGATATCAGCTAAGATCAAAGATAAAATCATGTGGAAGCAGAATAGGCTTGCTTAAAAAGAAAAGTCTTTATGCTGCTTTTAAAGTCAATCAGTGACTGTGGGAGTCTCAGGTCAGGTACATTTATCTATTTATTAAAAATATACAGTACTGTATATACAGTATTTTTATTTTTTTATTTATAAATAGATAAATGTACAGTACTGTACAGTCACCAGCACTTAGCCTATCCTAACATAGTTAAGGAGTCAGTTGAATTGTGTCCCTCCTCCCTGCAGGCTCCATTCCCATAAAGGGAGCTTGCTTCCTTTATGTGAAAGGGAGACAATTCAACTCATTCCTTCATTTTTAAAAACTGTGTTAGGATAGGCTAAGTGCTTGGTGACTGTCCAGTACTGTACATGTATTCATTTATAAAAAAAAAAAAAAATAAAAAAAAAAAAAAATTTTTATTTTTTTTTTATTTATTTTTTTTTAATGAGATGCATGCTCGTAAGTCCGGGACCTCGTAAGTAAGAGCGCTCGTAAGTCGGGGACTACCTGTATTTTTACACCCATTTTTGGCTCTGATTCGCTGTTTTTCAGTTTTGCCTAAAAATGGTGCAGTACCAGTTTCGGCCGCTATGGGCGCTAATGCACCCTGTAGTCTGTTTACCTGCAGACTGTACCTGGAGGCGTATCCTGGCGCCATCTAGTGGCCATAAAAAAGACTGTCACGGCAGCGCGTATTATACACCGAAGCGTATTATCTACCGATTTTTCTGATTTATTTCCAAATATTGGCCAAAGCGTATTATACACCAGAGCGTATTATACACCGGTGTTTACGGTACATATAAAATAAACAATTTAGGTCCAAGTACTGAACCTTGTGGTACTCCTCATGAAGTTCTGCACAAATTTGATCTAACTTCATCCATCTGTACAAACTGTTTTCTATCCCTCAAATAACTGCTTATCCACTGTAAAGCAGGACCTCTTATACCATATTGATTCAATTTAGTTTGCTTTCTGTAAGTTTTCCACTATCAAACTTCAGTTTTTGAAAAGACAACATGGGGCTTAAACTTGTCTTCTGCCATGAAAGGCAGGTGATCATGTAATGGCCTATCTGTGTGCGTTTGTCAGCGTTAGCAAAATATTTGATGAATCACTAGAAGAGTAAGCTGGATTTACATCTACAGCCAATTAACTTTTGGAGACAACAAAATTCATAATGTCCACCACAGCTAATCAACCTTAGCCAACACAAAAAAAGACTGTTTTACAGATGCTGAGCTAAACTTGTGTGTGGTAAGAGCTGAGGGTAATCCTCATCACGTGCACCCAAGTGTTCACATCGGAGGTAACGGAATCCAACATACTGAACTGATTGAAACACTCACAGGAACATCTGACCACTTGTGTGTCTAAACCTTCTTTTTGTCCCCCATCCCAAAGCTAATAATAATTTACCTTTGTGACGAGGGACAAAAGGTTTAGTCGGGGGGAGTTTGGTAACCTCTAGATGTAGAAAAAAATTAGTCAAAATATTATTTTTTCCTTTAATCCATGAAAATGAGCAACGTGTCAACTTCCATTTTGGTGTGTCACTACACCAGGTGTAAAAAAATATCCTTTTTTTCCACCAACCCAAAAACTGGGTTGCCACCTCAAAATCCAAGATAGACACACACACACACATGCATACATACATTGAGGTAGCCAGTTTACACACACACACATACCAATCATTTGAAGAAACTTTACTGTCTACTTTTTACTTTGCTTAAAAGTAGAGTTTCCTCAAATGATTGGGGTGGCCAAAGATTACTCTATGGTGGCCAAGGCCACCATTGGCCCCCCTTCTGGCTCCACCATTGCACCTGGATGTGGATCAAATTGTTCCCTCTAATAGCCAGGATCTGTCACTCTGTGCTGCCTGGGACAAGCAAATAAATAAAAAAACCTTCCTCCATTCTTCTCCGCAGTGTAACCCCTGCCCACTTGAATATCTTGCACCAAAAACATTCAGGTTTACTTGCATACCCTGTTCACTCCCAGTCCAGAAAAACTTAGGGGGTGAGGGGGGGATCTCAAATTAAAAACATTCACTTTTCAAACCCCTCAGCAACAACACATCAGCATATTGCTTGTAAAAAAACATATAACAAACCTTCTTTTATGCATTATACTTCCTTGCACATGGTACAATGTGCTTTTTGCCCTTATAGCTTCCAAAACCTTGATACCCAAAGGTGGGCACCAGACCGCTAGGGAGCGCTAAAGCGCTAATCCGCTGATAGCCGACCTAAACAATTTGTTAGCGCTATAGCGGATTGACTAACTTTTATAATTCATGAGCGGATTTGCGCTATTTTTATTTAAAATGCAGTACCGCTAATAACTAATTATCTATCAGTAAAAACGAAAAAACTTATTTACGGGCTCTTAAATCAACCGGACGACTGCTCACAGACCATATCCTGTCAGCGCCGGATGTGGTCCGTGAAAAAAAGCGGTCCCCGCCCTAAGGGGGGCTAGAGAGAGCGCTCTCTCTATAGCAGTTAGCAGCCAGTGTGTTACTCTGCAGCCTTATTGCTTGTTTTCGAAGAGTCAGACGAAGAGTTTTTAACATGGAGGGTGAACTTATGGATGTTTCTCAGCGGCCTACGCGACGCGTCAGCGCCTCATTTGCCCTGTTCAAAATGGCGACGGCCACAGAAGCAAAGGACTTTACAACAAAACACGGTAAAAACAATTATTTCTTTGCTGAGAAAAAATATATTTCTTAGCTGACTTTATAGCACAAGGTTTTTCTGAGCTTAACCGTTTCACGAAATGGTCAAATCTGCTGGATTTAAAAAAGTAGTTCGCCATTTGCCCTGTTCAAAATGGCGACGGCCACAGAAGCTAAGGACTTTATAAGAAAACACGGTAAAAACAATTATTTCTTTGCTGAGAAAAAATATATTTCTTAGCTGACTTTATAGCACAAGGTTTTTCTGAGCTTAACCGTTTCACAAAATGGTCAAATCTGCTGGATTTTAAAAAGTAGTTCGCCATTTGCACGTTAGCGCGTTAGCATTTAGCTTCCGCTAGCTTTGCTAATACATAAGCGCTTTTGAAATTGCGGACCTAAATAAATTAATAAGCGCTTTAGAAATAGCGGAACTAATTTTTGGATTAGCGCTGCCCAGCACTGTTGATACCAACAAAACCTGTTTTGAACCATTACTATTTTTAGTCCTGTGTAAGCAAAATATCATTATATTCAGCTTCTATGGGCAAATATGTTTATTTTTCTTCTTTTCAAGCTGTCTAGACATATAATTACTCAGCACATCATTGACTTTTTCATTCCTCTCTAAAATAGGTGGGTGGAGAAACTTAAAGAAATCTCAAAGATTGCTTTAGTATCGGCTGTTAGAACTCAAAGTGTAGCTTTTTGTTCATTAAGTTAGCTTCTACTACAATTATTCTCCCTTTCAGCCCATTTCATGACCACACCTTCACACAAACACTGCTTCTGCATTCAGACGGCCGAGCCAGTGAGTCAGAGCAAACTACTGAAGAAATCACCCGAGCAATGAAAACTTTGGAAAAGCTCAGGACAGTTTGTTTGAGAGGGGAAAACATACAATTAAATTGGAATTTAAATAGAAAAAAACACTGAAGGCATTTACTGCAATGTCATGATGAATGTTATAAAAATTAACCAATTCCCCACGAATACCTAAAATGTTTGTTTAACTAAAATCCAGCTGAAATGGCTAAAGGTCAGCTATGGAGACTTTCGTGGATAAGTCGTTTGGTGTGAAGATTCTGATGATTTTGATGTGTTTGTACATACTGTATTTATGTTCAGATTTGTTGACTAAAGCCGATCAAATAAAGGTTGGGTTAAGACTAACCAGTTGAAAAGAAGTTTAGCAAAAGCAACGAGCTTGAGTTGAGCTTTACATTTCTTATCCTGTTGTGCTCCACAGGTTAATTAAAACGTGTATTTGATTCAACTCCGTCATCTTAATTGCTGCTGTGCTACAAAAATAATAATAAAAATATAATAATAATTACAAACACACACTGACACACAGGAAACTACATGACTGCCTGACATTAATGGCAGAAGACAATAATAATACTTGCTTGATATAAAATTGCTTTATAAAATGTAATTATTGATGTATAACAGCTGGTGTTAAACTCT
>JBBPBX010000525.1:21294-64950 GCA_038048925.1 Garcialebias charrua
TAAAATACATACAAAATAAATACTCCCACTCTACCCCTCCCATACTAGATCGGCTCAACAGGCGCACGTATATTTAGAGAAGCACTGACACACTTTCAATATAAGTCATAAATGGCCGGCAAGTGTCTCGAAAATTTTCTACAGCTCAGAATCAGCTTTGCCATTGCACCGAAGCACAACAAAATTACATTTCAGTCCAGCCCGTCTGAGTAAAACAAAACGGACATGGGGGGATGGAGGTGTCTGAGGCCACGGCCCTGTGGGAGGCGCTGCCTTTTTCATTTAGATGGAGCCAAGATGGTGTAGTGGCTAAGGCTTTTGACTTGGGACCCGAAGGATGCGGGTTCGCGCCCCGGCCACTACACACCAGTGTGTCTATTAGTGCACATCTAATTCTCCAGCTCCCCGAGCGCTTACTACGGCTGCTCGCTGCACCACCTGGTGGTGGTTGGGTTAAAGGCAGAAGACCAATTTCGTCTGTCAAGTATGGGAAACATACACAGATGACAAATGTGACAAATTATTAATTATTATTATTAAAAGAGAAACACAGGGGAAGAGGAGGCGTAAAAAAAATTATACCTCACACTGTCCTAGACAGGACACAGTGTGAAAGTTGCAACAAAAAAATCTCAGCACAGAAACAGCAACGTACTGATGACCTCATTAGGGTTCACAGGACAAAGAGCAAAGCAGGAGGGAAGCAGGTTCACGAAAGTGGTGAGTTTTTTCGTGGACACTGCCAAATAGTCCTCATAGTCCTGACATACAGGTCCACAGATGTCCTCGTGAGTGGGAGGGAAAAGCGTCCGCCTTCGTCGAGAGCAAGCAGGAAAAATCCCCTCACAGTGTATCTGATCTTTTCCAACAGAATATGACACATAACTTCTCTTATCCAGTGTTCATATGCCGGGGGACTGGATCCTTCCATCTGCATCAAATAAGTATCCTGGTTAAAAGAGAACCAAAAACAATTGTATTCCTCTCGCACTTGCTGAAGGACATATCCACAGGGACCCCTACCCAAACCATGAAATGAATGGTGATGGGTACACAGTTTTTCCACATTTCCCAAAGGAAGTATCAAAAATAGATTGCCAGTAGGTCCGCAGCTTTGGACAAATCAGAATGTGTGTAAGAGCGTAGCTGGAGTTTGGTTACAGCAGTTACATGCAGGATCCAGGTCAGTTTCTCCTCGAGACAATTTAATGAAACTTCAGACACATGCATAATCACTAGACTGAGTGTGGCATACACTTTTCATCACCCCAGCTCTTAGATCAAGGTCACATATCAAGCTCAAAGGTTATATAGTGTCTTTGCTTATCCGGGCCGTTGCTATAGATTGCTGTATAAAAGTTTGTAGACTGGTGTTTGTGCTGTATGTGGTACTCTTATTATTGGGGGTAGTGAACAGGAGAAAACGTGATTTTTTTTTTTTTTTTTCTTTTTGCATGTGCATTGTTTAAAGATCTGACTCGTAAACTGTTAGCTCTCTGAGATGATATCATCAGAGCCCTGCTGAGGGCTGTGTGTACGTGGGCTGGTTGTGCTGCTTGGAAACATTCCAAGAGGTGTTTTTTCACCTAGTTCCAGTTTTTTTACTTCATCCTGCTCAAATTACATATAAATTCAATTTTGATTAGTTTTTATGGCTGTTAGTCTAACATGAACTGAAAGAGACTTTTCAGACCTAAATGTGGACTTGAATAACAACAACAAAAACTAACTTCAGATTGAACTTTGAAATCGGACACTTTTAAACGCATTATGTTAACAATGTAATCTCAAATAACTGCTTTTATTTAGACCTATCAGAAAATGTAAGTTTGAACACGCTTCGTTATTACAGGAGGAAGTTGAATTAAGAAATAACTTGTCTCAGTCATGCTGTCTTGAAATATGAGACGCTTTTCCGCCAAGCTGAACAACCATGGAGAGGGGGATGGGATCTATGTAAACATTTCTGTAAATGCACAACTTCATCTTTTGGAACAAGTTTGTCTTTTCTATGACAGAATGGTATAAGTTCAGCATTGCTGCAGAAACTCCACTAATCTTGTCAATTCTTCTCTCACCCGTGAGCAGGATCTCCAGCAGAAACTGGATCTGTATTCAAAACCTTTCTAAGTTTGTTTATGTCCCTTCAGCTAACATAGTCAGTAAGATTTATGATCCATGCTTGTCAGAATATTTACCTTAGGCTTTACTGTCAGAGAAAGTACTGACTGAGCCGCTAACACAGTAAAACAAAACCATCTGAGTATGACCATTTATCAGACCGTTGAGATTTAGTTCTGTAAAGTGCATTCTGTTTGATGTGTAGTTTTACATTTCTATGGTTAAAAAAAAAATTGTTACTGGATCTTTTTTTTTGGGTAAACCTAATTACAACAGGAATAAATTGACTAACTGTTAAAAAGTTTTGACAGTGGTGCTTTACCTGTATGACAGGTTGTAAAGACAAGATTAAAGAACACCGACTACTTTAAAACACAAAGGTGATCCAGCTTTTTGAAGTTCCTGCACCACGATTATGAGGTAGTTTACCTCCCCATGTATACACTGATCAGACTCTAGAGAAATTTGTTTCTCTGCTTGAAACTTATTGCATTCTGCTTAAAAAAACAAAACCAATTACGTATTTTCCGGTGTATAGGTCGCACCTTTTTATGTTTTTTTTCAAGGCCTGCGACCTATACACCAGTGCGACCTATATATGGCTTGTTATCACTTTCGGCGAAACAAATTTTTAAATCCAGCTCATTTCACAATTACGTTCATTTATTAAGGAAAAGTTCAGCTCAGACATATATTTGCTATAATTTTTATCAAACAAATAATTGTTTTTAAGTGTTAATCTTCTTAAAAGCCTTGCTGTGCGCTCCTGTGGCAGACATTTGCAGCAGAGCTAAACGTAGGTGCGACCTATACACCAGTGCAACCTATCTAGGGATTTTTCCAATCTATTGGTGATAATTGTACAATGCGACCTATACACCGGTGCGACCTATATAACAGAAAATACGGTACTCGTTTTGGCTCTGTTACAACCTCGCATCACATTACAAAGGCACATCATGGATGAGTTGGCTCCTCACTGCCTTGATCTGCTGCCTTAAGCTTGGACTACTAGAGGACAATTTGACCTAATTTCCTTAAATGAATTGTTAAAATTGAATAGTTTTCATTTGATACTATTTCTATCTTAACATGTGATTCTTGACCTGCCATTGTGTATCTGTTCCTACCAAACCCTTTCCACTGTCGCCTTCATGTTTTCTCAAGATGAGATTTCTGTGATAGAGTTGAATTCAAAGCAGTCTGCTCCTCAGATAAATCGTGTTAAATAATTGTTTTATATATGAATGTTTCTGTTCATTGCCCTGAGATTCTGTTGTGACTTGGCGCTATATAAATAAACTGAATTGATTTGAATTTAATTTAAATTAATTTAATTGATAGAAGTCACACCGAGGTGGCCAGAAGATCGTCCAAGTCCTGGCTTGAGGTGTCTTGTAAATTATCCTTAAGTTTAGTTTTTAGTGCAATTTAAGGCACACATTTCTCATTGCATGGCCTTTGAGAATTATATGTACATTTCTAAATAGCACATGCAAAAACTTTCAACTTTTAATGAATTTGAGTCTATTTTCTTATTTATGCTTAAATTAATCATAACTCAGAGTTGGATGACTTGAAAATACTTTGGAAAACTTAAAAAAAAAAAAGCTTGTTAATGAGACGTGCTGGGTCTTTGGAAGCAAAGTACAAATAAATAAAGGATAGCTCTTTTTCACAAAAATATAGAGGAAAAGCAGATTTTATACGCAAGTTTCTTTGATAATTCAGTTTCTTTCAAGGTAAAAATCTGTTTTCCAACAGCCTGCAGCTATAATATCCCAGCTATGGTCTCCTCATGCCATGGCTTTGTTGGTTGCGTAATTGGTTTTGTAACGAATAATGTGAATTGCATGCTGTTTCTTACTCTTTTGTTTTATTTACCGGTAGTTCTCCACCTTCCCTCATTTTTGCTAAACATTTCTCATGTTGGATGTGCGGATGGCTGACCGAGCTGCAGGTGTTATTGAGCAATCAAACCTTACTTGTTTGTGTTCTTTGACACAGCGTGGGACGTCTGCCATGACAACTGGGGTTTGATACAAATGTTTTGTGTTGACTCATGATTCCAAAGTGCCTTTAAATCCTATGAAACCATCTTCATCACTCAGAATACAGTGTTTATTTTCTCTGCATGTGTGCAAAAAAAATTGTATTTGCTTAAATGAAACTCTAAAGGCAAGGTCTGTAAAGCATAAGTCAGTCTTTTGGACTTCTTTTGAGAGTCTTTTGGATCTAATGCCGGTTACCCGCCTTTTCTGGTTTCTGCATTTGGTGACTGTATCAAGGTGAGGTGCAGTGAAAGTCCACAGCCCGGCTCTGCCACATAAACAGTGAAAACTAGCAAAGCCTCTGGCTACGAAGCCCAGCCCTGCTCTGCCTGTTTGGGCTGGTCCCCCTCTGAGTGATAGCTTACCTGTGGAATTCAGCAAACTTTTTTTTTATATTCCCATTGATTCCAAAGCAATAGCTGAGCACTCCTACAAAGGGTGGTGTGTACAAACCTAACTCCACCATCTGAAATATAATCGGTCTTTTAGGCTGGGCTTTGGCTTTTGTACCAACTCTTTATTTTGTTTGGTTTTTTTGTTCGTCTTTCCTCTTATTCTTCCTGCACTACATTTAACTTAAGATGGGGGGAGGTGAGGGGTCACAGTATGTGTAGTGGCAGTATTGTCATTCTGAAAATACTTGTGTAAACAGGGCATGATGATTGCATTATGATGCAGCTCCTCCCTTGGACCGTGACACTTCAACAGCAACACCGCTATTGTTCAGCCCCTCAGGTGTTCAATTCTGGTTGGCAGGAAGCATTCAGTTGCACAAGGCATGTGGTAAAATGTGCACATCAGCCTGACAGGTCATTAAGAAAATCAGAACGGTGTTGGGAAATGGCCAGCATTCTGATTTATTTCTCTCTTTGTCAGCTTTTATTGTATGAAAACCAGCAGTGACTGTACACTGAAGGTAAGCCTTTGTGCAGGCACATTTTTGTGTGTGCCTCACAAACTGCAGTCCCTTAACAGTAGTTGGCAGTAAACAAGTCTAACCTTATAAGCAATGTTTGCACTTTTATGGTCAATTGTTTGACATGGCAGTGAGAAAAATGTTTTATACATATAACTCTTTTAACCAGTATATCCAGCTTTTGTCAAATAATGTTGATTAAGAAATCCAATTTTACAAAATCAAAAGTTTGCCGTTTGAATTGAACATATATGTTTTGCATATAAAAAGTATTCTTCTTTTTTAAAATTATTATTATTTACAGTACTGATATTAAAGATTAAATTTCCAGCCAGTTCAGGGCTTGTCTAATTTCTTAATTTTAATGTACCCTTTATTTATCCAGGTAGTCTCATTGAGCCACGAGAACTCATTTTCAAGAGAGACCCGTTTAGGGAGCAGATGGTGGGGGTTAAGGGCCTTGCTCAGGGGCCCAGAGTGGGGTGAATGACCCCGGCTTTACACTGCACGCGGCTCCGCCCCGCTCCGGTCCGCAGGTCGCAGCTGAACGAGTCCAATTCCCACTGCCTCCGCTCCGCTCAGGTCCGCCTGGATGCGCCGCTCCAAGACACGTGCGAGATCGCGCGATAAATCAAGTGATAAATAAGTAAGTCAGAACAAAACAATTCATTCGGTGGAAAGAAGGAGAACAACTGTAGAGAGACTGCTGCCTTGATCTTCTCTCGTAAATGAGCTACATGGTTTGAGCAACAGGAAGTGATGTTTACATTTCAGAATAAAATACTTTTTTATTTATTTATTTTTGTATTGCGTTATTAGGTGTAGTCATAGTCATAAATATAATAGTTTAGTCATAGAATAGTCATAATTGATAGTTTGACAGCATTTTTGTACAAATAAATCCGTATAGAGCTAGGATTAGTCCGCCCGTGGTGATTTTATTTTGTAAATACGGAAGTTGTGCTCGTTCCTTTTCCTGTTGGTGCGACGTAATCTTCAAAAGTTGACTCCGGCACAGCTCCGTCATCCGGCAGAAATAGAAAAATTTCTAATTTTGACGGACTGCCGTCCGCTCTCCGCAGCTCGCCGCCGCCGTGCGGAGCCAGTGTAAATTCTGTCATTGATTATAATGGGTGCGTATTTGCTGCGGAGGTCGGACCGGAGCGGGGCGGAGCCGTAACGCATGTGGTGTAATTCCGGGGTGAGGGTGTGGGTGTTTCACCTTTTTCCACCCACATTTTTTGATGTTGTCTGTACCGGGGCTTGAACCGGCGATCTTCCGATCACAGGCCCACCGTCTCTAATTCTGGTTTATTTATTTCTGGTTTATTTATGATATCCTCCACAACAACAAAAAATAAATTATTGCCGTTTTCTATAAATGTGTTTTTTGAAACATGTAAGTGTTTGGACTTAAACCCAAGGCATTAGTTTTCATTTACTGGGCTAGAAATATGCTTCTTGTTGGTCTAAGCTCATCTGGTGGAACACCAAGTGGCTTTATTTCATTACTGCCTCACTCAGTTTTAGGTAGAAAACGATAATCTTAACTTTTCAGTCTTTCCACAGCAGATGGACACAGTGACTTTTATAATCTCCATATTTCTGTTTACTTCAAAGACACCAAACTTCCAGTGTTTGGATCGACTCACAGACTCTCAGTATCACTTCACAGTTACAGGGGTTTGATGGAAACCACTCGTTTCATGTTTGTCCTTCATTTTTGGAAGAACCCTGTCTTGTGTCAAATTTCAGTGGTGGTGTTAAGACTAGATGGTGTGCCTTCTTGACATGGAGGCATAGGCGTTGCTTATATGTGAAGGGGACGTGTCCCCCTCACATTAAAAAAATGTTCATTTGGACATTCTAGATCAAATGTCTCCAACTTTTCTCATAGCTAGTAGTGAAAGTTAGCAGGACTGGGTTTACGGAAGCTGCAGTGTTGTATTTTTGGAACCAGAGTCTGTGCATTAGGAATGTGGGGTCTTTAGTCATGCACACAATCCATGAAATAATTAACTGCTGCTAAATGTATTAGCAAAATTATTATTTTAATTGAAAATACAGCTGCAATTCTGAATTTCTATCTTTTCTTTCTCTATTAAAAAATAAAAAAAAAATAATAATAATAAAAAAAATACATATTGGTGTGAGAGGATGGCTATAAGGTGAGAAGGGAGGCCATCTATAAATGGAAAAAATAAATAAATACAGCAGCAAGTTGAGAACTATGTTTACGTTCACACCGCAGCGAAAAAGCAACCAAAATTAGTTTTTATTTTAACCCTTATGCGACCCATATTGAATTTATTTTCATGACAGTCTGAACATGAAAAATACTTGTTTTTTTTCTAATCCAACCCAGTTCTTTTTCATATGTGATACTAAATTGGCTACATATCTGATGTTTTTCAAAACAACTGCAGTCTGAAGGGTAATTGATCACAATTTGTCTTATTCTAATGTCAGTGGGGTAGAAGGGGTATGGGGATAGATCCATGTAGTGGTAATGCTGGTATGAATTGTGTGTGGTGTAAACCTTGTGATCCCACATGTCTCGACTAGAAGCCAAATTGCTTTTTTTTTTTGTTTTTAAATTTGTCATGTTCTGGATGACTAAATCTACAGCAACATATGATACTGACATTAGTGTTGGATCGTATCGATACCAACGTGAATGGATTGATACTTAAGTTTGTTTTTAATTTAGTACGTATGTTGCTCCCATTCCAGAAATGCAATGCTGCACCAGAGGAGCCATAAAGAGAAACAATCAAATGTAAACACTGGATGAAACAATCAAGGCAAATAATTTTAGCAGTTCTGGTTGCACAACTTCAGAGTTGATACACTCAATGTAACATGATTAGCATTCTGTAAACACAGCATGCTACATGTGACATCACAACTTCTTCTGTGTATTCAGGACGTGTTAAGGCCATAAAGTTCACACTGGTGTCTGATGAAGGTTGTACTTAAATATAATAGTATAATGTTACAATTATATTATTACAGTATATTACCACTCAAACAAAATCAAATCTGAACAAAAAATTAGAATTGAGCGTTGTGACCTGCAGTGTGAGCGTAGTCTATGAAAAGCGCCAAAAGTCAACAACATCTAATTACCCAAAGTGTATTTTATTTTGCTTTTATGAACCATAGTCAAAGACTAAATTAGACGTACATGCAAAGTGTCTGGTTGATCTTGTTTAAGATATTGTTAAATAGTCTTCACAAAAGTAGTGTGTTTTTCCAGGCGTGTGTTGAACTTTGTGACCTGCAGTGAAAAAAACTGTTTTCATCATAGTTATTCTATTCTTAGACAAATCCAATCTAGGTCACATTTAATGAGCGTACAGTAAATAAAAAATTGCAAAGACGATAAAACATTTAGAGCAGCACCAACATTATTTCAAAGATGGAATCCTGGAATATTTGGAGGTTTCATTAGGATGAATGAAAGGATGACCCTGGGGCTTTGTCAATAAAACCTTCTGTATTTATCTAAAAAAAGCTAAGTCTGGTCCTCTGGACATTCAAAAAAACAAAACAAAACAAAATGTCCAGAGGACCAGACTTAGCTTTTTTAGATTTTTCTACCTGGATTATTTAGCATAATCAGGGTCTTCTGTATTTACTTTAAATGTAACCTAATAATGAACTGCTGAAGAAAATATGATCAGTGGACTGTAGCTTACCGCTAAACCTGCTCAACATGAGATTGCCCTACATGAAGAATTTGCCCTGAGGACAGATAAGTGACAACTTTGCCTCCAGGCAGCTAAAAACTGTTTTTCATCTTAATAGTGTGAACTGTTGTGAAATAAGTGACACATCTGAGTACAGATAGATATCATGCTAACCAACTCACAAGCTGAAAATACCAGAAAGGAAGTTTTCAGATTCCAGTTTCTTAATTTTCTAAATCGCTGACTTGGGAATTTAGATGTTTGCTCTTTTTGTTTTACATTTGTACAAATGTAAAAACAAGGTTCTTCAAGTTACTGGACACGGATTTGTACAAATAAAAGTAAAATGATCACAGTCTTATTTTCTGTACAAAACATAGCTTTTTTACATACCTTTTTAAAATATATATGTGAACCAGAAAACGAGACAAAACAACATTTGGGTTAAAATAAAAACAATTAAAAAATAAAGTGCTATGTGTTGTCATCACTATATGTTTCCATACAATGATTAAATTAGTTCTCTGCATTTAACCCGTCACATCTTGCTCAGGGACACAACATGTGGGCATGGTGGGGAATCGAGCCTGTGACTGTCTGGTCCCAAGTCAGCTACTCTACACCATCTCTGCCCTAATATATATTACCCAATTATATAATATTGCGTACCGGTACTCTGTTTCCCATTTTAAAGCTGAAGTTTAAGAATCTGGATGTGGAAACATCAAACATCAGATAAACGTCCACGACTCAAAAGGGAAAATCAAACAAGATCTTATCACGTGTGATTAGTGAGGTCTGAAACTCATCTGTGACATGAAGCTGAGATGTTGTCATATCCTTGTCAGGACACATTGTCATTTTAGTGTTTTTCTTTTGTGCGTGTGTTTGTTTTCAGAAGAGACGGAGAGGGGGTGCGTGTCTTCTGGGACCGGCTAAGAGAACCCTCCTTTGTCTCCAAATGGAACCCATTTGCCACTGACTTCCCTTTTATAACCTTCACTCAGCATCCTGTAGGGAACATCAATGACAGCTTTGCTGCTCTCTGTGATGTAAGTCCACTCACCAGTGATATTCTTGTTTCTTTCTTTCTTTATTTTTTTACGCCCATCAACAGGTATTATGGTATAGTATAGTCTGTACATTTGTCCATAAACTTTCCCTTTCCCTGCCCATCACTTCTGATCTGGTCAAGATAATCATACATGTATCCACCATCACTTGACAGAACACTCCATCACCCCACAGAGTTTCTCCTAGGTCACTTGCCTTGACAGGGCGTTGTGGATGAAGGACATTTCGGTAGGTGGGGCGCTCAGTTCTCTTGAATGGGCGGGGAGCCCTTCTTGGATAACTGTATGGTAAACACTGCCCCAGTTCCAAGGTAAAGGTCACAAATCAAGGTCAAAGTTAAAACAAGGTTTTTGATTTTCTGGGCCATAACTTCTGATCTGCTCAAGGTCATTTAAGGATATGGGATAAACATTTGTACCACCACAAGACAACGTGTTGCATTCACTTTTCATCACTCCCGCTCCAGGGCCAAGGTCACAAATCAAGGTCAAAAGTTATACAAGGTTTTTTGCTTGTCTGGGTCAGTGCTATTCATTGCTGTATTATTACCGTATATAATAGTTTGTCTATGGGCATATAATGAGCTGTATGTGGTACTCCTGTAGATGTTGTGAAAAAATATGAACTTGAGCACAGTCACACCTGATAGACAGCTAAATAATTAATTTGTAGCTCAGCATTTCTTCCTGTGAACATTCTTTGGGATTTATATGAAAAATCCACATATGTCAATGTAAACAGTTTGGATCAAGTTCTTTTTCAAAAGTCCAGTATCATAACAACTTTAACTAAATGACGGGTTTAGGTTTATTCAGTTCCTCGATTGGTGAGAAAATTATTTGTAATTAGAGAGAGTTGACATATCAAGTGTTTGCTTTAAATCTTGTTTTTCAGCCTTTTTTAATGCGGGTGGAGGAGTGAGGTGTACTCTGAGTGATTGTATGTAGGTAGTGAGGTTCATGCTGTGGTTGAATGAATCATCACAGAAAAATTAATTACTGTAATTAGACATCAAATAGTGTTTCTCTTTGATTTGTTCTGTCATTTTCAGCTCAGAAGTGACTCACACATGAACTAAGTTTATGATCTGAATATATAAACTGCCACTCAGACTCAGTTACTTTAGGCTTGTACTAACTCTTGTAGTAGTAATCAAATGTTTTTTTTGCTGTACAAAACTTTCACCTGTTAAATAATTTTGTGGTTTAGGAGTAAACAGCATGATTATTGCACAGGTGTGCCTTAGGCTGACCACAATAACAAGTCATTATAAATGTGCAGTTTTACTTTATTGGGGCGTCTGGGGAGGATCAGAAAGCCGGTCAGTATCTGGCGTGACCGCCTCACACAGGGCAACACATCTCCTTCAGAGTTGATCAGGTTGTTGATTGTGGCCTGTGGAATGTTGATCCACTGCTCTTCTGTGCAAAGTTGCTGGATATTGTCAGGAACTGGAACACGCAGTTGTATGTTGATCCAGAGCATCCCAAACATGCTTAATGGGTGACATGTCCGTTGCGTATGCTGGTCATGCAAGAACTGGAATGTTTTCAGCTTCCAGGAATGGTGTACAGATTCTTGCAAAACGGGCCATGAATTATCCTGCTGCACATGAGTTGATGGTTGTGGATGAATGGCACAAAAATCGGATTAAGAATCTCTTCATGGTATCTCTGCATTCAGAATGCCATCAGTAAAATTCACGTGTTTGTTCTCCATAACAAACAAAAAAGAGCCTGTGCCTGTGGTTAAGATGCACTTTTTGTTCCTTGTCACTCACCATGTGGGCTGGATAATATGAAAAGTAAGCAATGTGCAGAATTTCATTTTGGTGTGTAGCTTCATCTAGAAGTAAGAAAGTTCACTATTGAAAATTGGGTGTCTGCATCTGAATCCAAGATGGCCACTGCCATACACACATGTAAACCGACCGCCCCTATCATTTTAGAAAAGTATGCTATCTGTTTTTTATATAGCTAAAAGTATGGTTTCCTCAAATGATTGGCATGGTCAAAGATTATTCCCTCTGGCTTTGCCTTTGCTCCTGGTGATGGAGAAAATCACTTCCACTGTTCACAAGGATCCATCGCCTGGGACGAACAAAAACAATTAAACCTTCCTCTGTTCTTCTACACAGTGTAACTCCTACCCACTTGAATATCTTACACCAAAAACACTAATGTGCATTTTCCCTGTTCAATTCCTGTCCAGAAAAACTAAACTCAAAACTACAAGCATTCACTATTCAAATCCCTCAGCGGCAGGGGACATTGGCGTACTGCTGGTTATCTTCAATTTTATGTATACATCCGACGGACAACAGACAAATATACGGTAATAAAACGAACAGTTTTTCTAAGAACTTGATCAAATGAAGCCACTTTAAAGTGAATTTCCCTCTGAGCAACTGTGAAAATAACTATGGTCAGCTGATTAACATTCAAAAATCAACAGATTGTCAAAAACATTAAACAAATATCTATCCATTACCTTTACCTGCTTCTTCCTTTTCAGTCACAGGGGTCACTAGTGCACATGTCCAGCAGTCAATAACCAGCTGTGTAAGAGGTGGGGGACACCTTGACAGGTCTCCAGTCCATCACAGGGACACATAAGCCGTGTTTCCATCAAGGTTTCTAGATGCGCATTTTGAAGTATTGCAGCAGAAAAGCTTAATGGAAACGGCAAAATGCGAATTTACTTCCTCAAATTCGCCAAAAAGTTTATACGCTCGCTTGAGGTGGTTTTTGGGATCTTCGAAAATGAGCAGATGCGCAAAACGACAGATGGAAACAGATTTGCCGACTCAGTTCTGCCGTAGCGAACATTCACGTCATGTGACTGATCAGCTGTTTCCGCTCCGGACAACATGTAACATCGCTAAAACTAGTTGGCATGACAGAATAAATACAACTTGCCCGATAGCAACACATACCTGAAATATTCTCTCCATTTTGACGAGATGTGTGGCCGGGTTCTGTTTTCAACCGCTACTTCCTGTTTACTGTAGACATGCGTAACGCTGACGTCTGACGTAATGACGCTGACGTCTGACGTAATGACGCTGACGTCTGACGTAATGACGCTGTGCGTGGCCCGGTAGATGCGATTCAAGCCAGTTGATGGAAACACTTCTGCTTCGCATTAATTTGTATTTACATATTTGCGAGATTTCAAAAATTAGCTCAAATTTCGAAATGAAAATGGATGGAAACACGGTTATTGAGACAAACGAGACAAACAACCATTCACTCTCTCTCACACACCTAGAGACAATTTAGAGTTACCAATCGGTCTAACATACATGTTTTTGGTCTGTGGGAGGAAACTGGAGTACCTGGAGAAAACCCACACATGCACAGAAAGAACATGCAAACTCCACGCAGAAAGGCTCCCATCCGGGATTGATATGGCAACTTTCTTGCCGAGAGGCGGCAGCTTTACCACTTGTGCCACCGTGCCACATGAAACAAATATACTCTGTGTTTCCCCTACCATTATACAAGCAGGGCGACCCACTCTGTCAACAGAACTTAGTGCCCTGCCTACCGAAACACCCCCACCCCACCCGACACTTATGTAATAATAATATACATATAATAATCATTTGATTTAAAAGTGCCTTTCAGGACACCCAAGGACACTTCACAGCAAGAAACAAACAGTTCAAACATCGGCAGGAACAAATTGAAATATAAAATAAATAAAGAATATAAATACAAAAGAATATAAAATACATTTAGTAAAGTTAATGATAAGCTAGTCTAAAGAGATGTTTTTTCAGAGCAGTCTTGAACAGAGAAAGGGGGTGGTGTTTCGAAGGTCTGGCGGTAGAGCGTTCCAGAGGTCAGGGGCAGAGCAAGTGAAGGCCCTGCTCCCCATGGTGGAGAGGCGGGCAGGGGGTACTTGGAGGTGTAGTGAAGAGGAGGATCTGAGGGAGCGAAATGGGATGGAGATTTGTAGGAGGTCAGATAGATAAAGAGGGGCAAGGTTGTGGATAGATTTGAACGTGAGGAGTAGAATTTTGAAGACAATGCGTGATTTAACTGGGAGCCAGTGGAGCTGCTGCAGGACAGGAGTGATGTGATTACGGTATAGGAGAAGGTTTGAGTGATGGCACGGGCAGCTGAGTTCTGGACCATCTGTAGCTTGTGGAGAGATAGTTAGGGAGGCCATAGAGAAGGGAGTTGCAGTAGTCTATACGGGAAGTCACTAGACTGTGCACAAGGATAGCTGTGGAGTGGGGTGTGAGAGAAGGACGGAGACGGTTAATATTTCGGAGGTGGAAATAGGCAGACCGAGTAACATTGTTGATGTATGAAGTGAAGGAGAGAGTGGTGTCAAGGATACAAGACTCTTGACCTGAGGGGAGGGGGATAGCAGAGAGTTGTTAAGGGGGACGAGAAGATGTTCTGTGGTTTTGAAATAGTTTTTGGTACCAACAAGAATGATTTCTGTTTTGTCACTTTAGTTGAAGGAAATTGTTAAAAAACCAGTGATTTAGCTCATTGAGACAGTTGGTGAGGATTGAGGGTGGGTAGGCGGAGTTTGGTTTTGTTGACAAGTAGAGCTGTGTGTCATCAGCATAACAGTGGAAATGGACGCCGTATTTCTGGAAGATGTGACCTAGAGGAAGGAGGTAAATGATGAAGAGGAGGGGTCCGAGGACAGAGCCTTGGGGGACACCCGTGGAGACGGGGGAAGACTGGGAACGGAAGGATTTAAGCTGAATGAATTGAGTGCAGTCAGAGAGATAAGAGTGGAACCAGTCTAATGGGTGGGGCGTGGTGTAGTGGTAATGGCAGTCTTCCCCCGATCGGAAGGTTGGCGGTTCGAATCCCGGTTCCTCACACCATGTGTTGTTGTGTCCCTGGGCAAGACACTGAAGAGTCCTGAACTCTTATAGACGTGCTCCAAGGAGAGAGAGAGTATTTGTATAAAAAAGAATTTATTTTGACAGGCATAAAGGTTACAGGAATAATCAGAGTACAGGCATAAAATACATTTTATATGCATATAAAATGGGAGCAAAATACTGAACCTTCCTCAATGGCGTTCCCTCAACAAGTGCTCTCCGAGCTCTGTTGCGGGTTTCTCTTATACCTTAGATAGGACCTTGGCTGTTTCCATGACAACGAAGGTCAGTGGCCTCTCTTCTGACTAAGATGTGGTGTTCTGGTGTGCGTTATCTCTGTAGATGGATGTGCGAGCAGAGTCTTAAATCAGTAAAGCTGTTTTCTAGATGTGAACTCTTAAGTGTATTAGCCTTTAAGTAATAATGTAATAATGTAGTCTATTACGTATAGTATACTGTATATAATATGTGTGATGTGTTCTGGTTACCGAGCACAATGTATTGTTGTCTGTGGACCAGCGGCAGTAACTATGTTACCTGCCCTGGATGAAGAGAAACTACTTGATTAAGTTATGATTATATGAAAAATGGGCTCCTAAGCTAAATAAACTAGTAAACCATGTAATTCGTGTTTGTCTAAAGTCCAGAGAGAATAGTTTAATCAAACAGTAACATTTCCTGAGCATATAAAATCAGTAAACGGTGTATAAAACAGTGTCATAACTCTTCAACACTTAACCCCGAGTTGCTCCCGGTAGGACTGGATGGCGCCTTGCATGGCAGTCTGCCACTACCGGTGTATGAATGTGTGTATGAATGGGTTGATGGTTGGTATTGTAAAGTGCTTTGGGGCCAGAACTGGGACATCTCTCACCTTATCCACCTTGTGGATAAGGTGAGAGATGTCATCATGGTGACTGATGAAACAATGGTCTCTTTTGATGTCACATCACTCTTTACGTGCATTCCTGTTGATGAGGCAGTATTAAGGTTGATATCGGACACCACTCTGAGCAGTATGACCACGCTTTCCACAGAACAACTGTGTCAACTCTTGAAACTGTGCCTGCAGTCAACCTACTTCACATATGGACCGGAATATTATAGGCGGTGTGCTATGGGGTCTCCAGTTTCTCCTATTGTTGCCAACCTGTACATGGAGGAGGTAGAAAAGAGAGCCTTGACGTCCTTTTCAGAGAGACCACCAAGTCATTGGTTCAGGTATGTTGACGACACCTGGGTTAAAATTAGGGTTGGGCATCGAGAATCGAGAATCGTTCGGAACCGGGACTAACTGTCCGGTTTTCCCGGAATCGTTCAAAATATTAATTTGCGATTCCTATGTTCGATGCTAGTTAGCCAACCAGAAGTAGCTGCTGCCGAAAACCAACGAAGAAGAATCCACCGGAAGTGTGCATCTGCGATCGAAAGCGTACTAATTTAATAAAATGACCAGTCAGGTCAGTGCAGCACTTGCAATAATTTTCTATCATGCAAAGGAGGGTGGAGAAGTAAAATAGTGTCCCGTCTTTGACGCGCTCCACCGGATTATTTTCGCTTCGTATCCGACCGGAAGTACAGAGTGGTCCGTCTGCAAAACGCTCCGCCGAACTTTTCGCTAATCGCTACCTCTTCGGCTCCATCAGGTAAATATATAAACTACATTTCATACCAACATTAAGGCAGCTAACAAGTTATACTCCGCTTAAAGCGGTAAGTCAGCTCAAATACAAACACGATGCTAACGTTAGCTCGTATTTTTTCTTCTTAGACAAACGACCTGAAATGGCTTCACAGTGTTCACCAGTGACTGTCCAAGGTAAAAACGTCAGTGTAACTGAATGAAGTGCCACAGAACTGTTACAGCATATGTTGTGAAAAGGTTGCATCCCTTTTCAGATGTGGATTCAACCATGGATTGCACTTACATTGCACTCAAATCCAACACTTATTAACATTCTTAATCCATTTAAAGTTCTCTGTGTCTTTTAAAATGTCTTAATGTCTCTAGTTTTCAGTATTATATAATTTCTGTTTATGTTCTCTTTCATTCCATTATGAGTGAATGTCACAGTTTGAAGAATTATTGAATAGGTTAGTTAGGCAATAACAACAGAGCTAATAATTGTACACATTCTCAGTCTTAAAAATGATTTAATAATCTCTTTTTACTGATAATACTGATAAACCTGTTGTTTGTTTAGGAACTTCCTGCAGTCTGTCCAGAAAGTCTCCACTGGAGGAGCGTTTTGCTGAGCAAGAGGCACAACATAATGTCACAGCTCCATGTCCATGAAGAAACAAATGGAGAGAGGGCTGCAGATACCAGGACATCCCACCAGCTGTTCTGTCTGAAGATCCTGCTGCTGGTGGTGGAACCAGGTTAGCCCATCAGTGGGAGCTCAGTAACATGACTGCAGCATCAGACACTGGACAATATTATATGTATAATAATAATAATATATGTTGGTGAGTCCTCCATGTTGGCTCTAATCTGCCCTGTGAGAAATTCATAGTAAATGTAACAAAAAGGAAAAAGTTCATAGCATTAAATTCAAACAGAAGTTCAAATTATTTCATCCTGAAATAACTCTGGCTAACTACTGTAGCTTTTTTATAACATGGAGTTAAACTCAAAGTAGTCTCCTCAGATAAATAGTGTTACCATTATTTTTATATTAAAGTTTCTGTTAACTTATTATTTTTATATTTGATTGTTTCTGTTCAGTGCCCTGAGACAACTTCTGTTGTGACTTGGAGCTATACAGTATAAATAAACTGAACTGAATTGAATTGACATGTCTTTTTTTTAACCCCGCATACAAAAAGAATCTGAATCGAGAATCGAAAATAATCTGAATCGAAACGAGGAATCGGAACCGGAATCGCTCAAATTCAAACGATGCCCAACCCTAGTTAAAATTAAATCTCAGGAAGTCCAACATTTCACTGATCACATCAACTCTGTGGATAAATATATCAACTTCACACGAGAAGATGTAAAAAATGGCAGGTTAGCTTTCTTGGACTGTGAGGTCTCAGTTTCTGATAGAGGAAATTTGCAAACTGAGGTGTACCGCAAACCCACCCACACAGACCAGTATTTACAGTTTNTTTTTTTTTTTTTCCATTTATAGATGGCCTCCCTTCACACCTTATAGCCATCCTCTCACTCCAATATGTATTTTTTTTTTATTTTTTTTTTTATTTTTTTTTTTTTATTTATTTTTTTTTTTTATTTTTTTTTAATAGAGAGAAAGAAAGAAAAGAGAAAGTGAGACAACAAAACAACAATTGTCCACAGAAAGAGCACAAAGCAAACACACCAAACCTCCGTCCACAATCCTGCAAAGCACATGACAGAACACAACAACGAAACATACAAGCATAAAAACTGATAATATTCATGACCTTGCAAAAGATTTCTATAAATACACATACCCATACCTACAAATATATACAAATATATATACAATATACATACATATATACTTATATTCATTTATATACCCATCTACATACATCTACTATACATCCCTGCATCCATTTGTGTGTGGTTGTGAGCATGCATAAGTGAATAAGGTTCCTCCAATAGAACATTTAGTAGCGACTGTGAAGCATCAGAGACCCGTCCCCCCAAAGCCCGAGACAGACGAAGGGGCGATCAAAGCCCAAGACCCCAGGAAGGACCCCGAGCCCAGAGTCCCCAGGACCACCCGAACAGGACGAGCCACTCGTCCACTCCCCAGATCCGACCAGTGGAAGAACCGGACGAACCCCACCAGGGACCACACACAATGACCCCCCGGGGCCAACAGCGACAATACACAGGCCCCCGCCGGAGCCCGCTGCACCGACGTAGCCCCAGGGCCGGTCACCGAGGCTCGGGCACCGGGGACGCCCATCCCTCAGGTCCAGACCCGACAGGACCAGAGGACCCGAGCCCCACCAGGCATCCACCAGGCCAAGCTGACAAACGCCCAAGCGCCCAGCCCCAGATAGTGAGGGCCCCAAGCACGCCCGCAGGCCGAGGAACACCCACCAGGGGGCCACGTGGCAGGAGCGCGACACTGGGTAGCCTCAGAAGTATCAGAGAGGGGGCAGTCCAAGTCCCAGCCTGACACTTAAACATTCATACACAGACACACTCACAGTATTTACAGTTTGACTCCCATCACCCTCTGGAGCACAAGTTAGGAGTCATCAGGACTCTGTACCACAGAGCAGACAGCGTCCCCACTAACTCAGGAGCCAGACAGAAGGAGAAATCACACACAAAACAGGCTCTAGAGAAATGTGGATATCCTAGCTGGGCCTTCCTGAAAGCAGAGAAGAAACCCAAACAGGACTCTAGCCAGCCATCAGGTGAAAAGAAGGAACCTAGACCTAGACCAGTGGTCATTCCGTATGTTGCGGGTGTTTCAGAGGCATTGAGACGTTTATTTTCTAAACACAAAGTCCCAGTGGCTTTTAAACTCCAAAATACATTACGGCAAAGACTAGTTCATCCCAAAGATCCAGTCCCCCAGCACAAACAGAGTAATATTGTGTATGCTGTTCAGTGTCAGGAGGGCTGTGATCAGTCTTATATCGGGGAAACTAAACAGCCACTGGCCAAAAGGATGGCCCAGCACAGAAGATCAACATCATCAGGTCAGGACTCTGCGGTCTACACTCATCTCCAGGCCAGCGGTCACTCTTTCAGGGATGAAGATGTTCACATCCTTGATAGAGAGGAACAATGGTTTGAGAGAGGAGTAAAGGAGGCCATCTTTGTGAAAAGAAACCGTCCATCATTAAACAGGGGTGGAGGCCTCCGGGTTCAACTGTCCCCCTCTTACAATGCTGTTATTGCTAGTATCACTCAGCCCTCTGTGAATAGCAAACAACCATCAGGGTGCTAACGATCCATCGTTAGGCTGATGGTCCTCCTTGATCATGTGAGCAGCTGGTTTCGGCTGTCATCAGCCAACTGGTTGATCCACTGTGGGAGGGTGCTATTTATAAGACTGAGCTGAATACAGCTTCTCAGACTGAGGAAGTCTTTCGGACGAAAGACGAAACGTTTCTACAATTTTTTTGCTTTGTTTTATTTTGTTTTTTGAATGTCCAGAGGACCAGACTTAGCTTTTTTACATCAGAAGAACAGTTGAGATGAGAGAGTCCGGTGCAGCAAAGTCGGTCCAAAGTGTGGCCCTTTATATGGGTTGGAAAGTTGATGAATTGTTGGAAGCCACAGCTGTCAAGGCAGGCTGTGAAGTCTCTGGTGAGGGGGTTGTTGTCTTCATCCATATGAATATTGAAATCTCCAAGCAGGATAATGTTGGGTGAAAGAGCTGAGAGATGGGCGATTAGAGCAGCAAAGTCATTCATGAAAGAGTTGTTTACTTTTGGCGGGCGGTAGAAAGAGGCGGAGGTAGCGACTGGAGCGTTAGCCGACAGAGCTAGGATGGCTAACGTGTTGCTACTGTTAGCGGCCCGAGCATTGTGGCTTGAAGAATGGCAAGAGTCAAACCAGATGGAGTTTATGGGATTAGCCTTGCTAGAGTTGAGTCTACGGCGGGAGCCACGGTGAATGTATCTCCGACCAGGATGGAAGGCAATTTCCTGAAGAGGGAGCACAGGCGGGACACCAGGTAGAAAACGAAGACAAAGTAGCTTGACGGCTGAGTAATGGAGAAGGCCAGACGCTGGGTGGTGGAGGATGATCAGCTGGAGACTCCAAACCAGAGCAGGCAGCAGGTAAATCCAAACAAACTGCATGTTTGATGATGAGACGAGCCAGAGACTTGGAGTAGAAATGTCCAGGCAATGATCTGTGAAAAACAGCAGAAAGGACTGAATAAAACAAAAACAAGAAAAAAGTACGACAAGCAGCGGCAGCCAGGATGCGCCAGTGTTCACTCACCGGAAGTGAGTAGTAGTGCTAAGCTAGCGGCCTATGCATACAAACATGCTAGCTAAAAAGCTGCAGTGCTCAGTTTCCTTCGTGCTGATCTGTCTACACCCCATTCCCCACTCGAAAACTGTCAGTATAAACAGCAAGCACAACACAGTCTAAACCCCCACCCCACAACAAAAATCAAGGAAGGTATGAGCACCCTGCCAAGGCAAGTAAACTAGTGGAAACACTGGTACGTATTTGAATTATGAAATGGTTTTAGTAAAATATATCTGTGGCAGATTCCTCCTGTATTTTTCTGAGCTCACATCTGATATCTGGCTGTGCATCATTAAGTACCAGAGGGGCTTTATGGACTTTCACCCCTCCCTTACTCCATTTTCTCCATCTGTGCTTCTTCACTGTTATTCTTGTTTTTAAATTTTCGTTCAAAGCCATGATGCCATGTCGGGTTATGATTTTTAACTGAATCAACAGTAACTGGTCAGACATTTCATCCACCTCCTCTGTGTGCTCTCACTCTGCACCACACTGTGGCTCATCAGGAAAAACATTTTCCCAGCAGGTTGAAGCTTTCATGAATAGCTCAAAGTCAAAGTCAACTTTATTGTCAGAACTGCAATATGTACAGGACATACACAGGACCGAAATTGCGTTTCTCTCAGTCCCTCGGTGCAACAGTAACCACTTAAACATTGAAACACTGAAGCATAAAATAGTAAAACTGTAACACTGTCCTGAGTTTTTGCATAGTGGTATAAGAGTATGAAAATTTACACCAACTCTAAAACTAAAACTAAAACACTAAACATTTAATGAACATAATACTGTCCTGAGTTTTTGCATACTAGTATAAAAAAGTATAAAAAGTATAACTATAAAATAAACTAAAGGTTCTAGCATTGACATTTGCAAAGTGGCAAAGCAGCATATGAGTTAATGTACACAGTATATGTATGAGGTAGTTGATGTTGTTATAGAGGCAAAAGTGGCATATGCAGTAAGGCACATTGGGCATCCTTAAATGAGGCTGGTCAGAGAATACTGTATATGTATCAGCAGTGGTGTAGATATAAAAGTAGTGTAAATGTAAACAGTAGTAATAAATGTAAGCAGTAGTAATAAATGTAAACAGTATTAATAAATGTAAACATTGAATGTAAACAGTAGTATGTAAACATTGAATGTAAACAGTAGTATGTAAACAGAGAATGTAAACAGTATTATGACTATAGGCAGTGATGTAATACAAACATTAGTGCAAATATGAGAAGTAGTGCAGACTGAATGAGCACATGACCGAGAGTTTAGTGAATAACCCGCTTGATGACATAGAGTCCAGTGTTAAAATCTTTGTGTTGTGTGGTAATGTGTGAGAAAGTTTTTAGTGTTAAGGCAGTTCAAATGGGAGGGGGGGGGAAGAGCAGGCAGAGTGTTTAGCATCCTGACTGCCTGATGAACAGAGCTGTCACTCAGTCTGCTGGTTCGAGCCTGGAGACTTCTCATGCCTGGTACCCACTGCACAACTCGAAACGCGCCTGCCACCCCCTTTTGGCCGCTGGACACGATCCCACTGGCCACTGAAGACTGTCTGATGACGTACACTAGGGGGTAGCAGAGGGAGGGGTCTCTAGCTTGTTTTCCGGGTTCAGTTGTTGTGTTAACTGCACTTCCGACGGTCTTTGATGAGATAAAACGTTTTTTTTTTATGTTTGGGGTGATCTACACTGGAGAGAACAGCAGCCTGTCAGCAGCAACTGTAAAAATGCCACGTTTATTACCGGAGTTTGGTTCCAATTCATGGAGGGTCGATCCGGTAAGTTTAAAAAGTCCAAAAAAAGTCCCGTTGTGGTTGTGTAATCAGATAGCGAGGCTCTCCCGACTGTTTGCCGGATGCGTCGAGCCGCCAGAGATCAACATTTGGGACGTCGGCGGCTCGACGGCTAGGTTGATTTGGACGCGCGCGTGCCCGCGAAGGGAACTTGGGCTGCCGCCGCGCCGCTTTGATCACTCGAATCGCGCCGCTTCCCTGGTCGCCGTGACTCCACGCGTCTCCTCATAGACTTTGAATGTAAACCGGCCGCTTCAGCCGCCCGAAATCGGGGCAGTGGGTACCAGGCATCAGTCTCCTCCCTGAAGGCAACAGGCTGAAGCAGCTGTGTAGTGGGTGTGTGGGATCACCTGCCATGCAGAGGGCTTTCCGAGTGAGGCGGAAATCACGTACGGTGACAGTAAAGGTCATGTTAGAAATTTTTGCATATTGCCAAACCCCAGCATAGTTCATGAACACCTGCATTTCTGATCGTTGTGTCCGCAGATCCAGAAATTTGCAGAGCAGCTTAAAGATGCTGCACTGAAAGCCCACACCCTAAAGCCAGTTCCTGGGAAAGCCAACGGGGTCCTGATCCTTCAGCAGCCGATCTACATCGAGGCCTACGTGGGCGCCATGTCTTTCCTTGGAAACCAGAATAAACTGGGATACTGCATGGCTCGAGGAAGTGTTGGCTTTTAAACTCTTTACTGCTGGAATTCAAATTAGTTCCTGGTGTTTAAGTTTTTTTCAATCTTGAATTTGCTTTGTTCACAGAAAACTTCTAAACATTGACCAAAGATTTTTTTTTTCGTACAAGTTTATTTTTGCTTTACAAGATGTTGTTTGAGATCTAAACGTGTTCTCTCCTCTCGTTTACTGGTCTGTGGTGTCTGTGGACTCAGAAATATCCACATTTCAACACCGCTCGTCACCGGTTGATGGATACACTGCTGGTTCCAAGGAGCTTTTTTACTTATTGTTCCTCAGTGATCTGGTAATTCAACTCTTTTGCAACGAGTCCTCTTGACTTCCACCCCAGGTATTTCTGTTAAAAGCTCATTCTCATGCTGTTCAGCCACTTAAAGATTCACTGGAGCTCAGAGGCACATTTGTCAGCTTAGTTTTTATCTTTCAGTTTTGTTTTGTTTTTTTACAATGGTGGTGGAATTTGCCCCTGATATGACTGTTTCCTGCATGGCATGCTGCCGTTTTTCATTTTATTTATTTATTTATTTTATGCAACACATTGATTTTGTAAGCCTATAACTACCAAAAAAGCAAGCATTCATCTATCCCATACATAAGAACAGCTGATAAATCTGCTTTTCAGTGAAAATAACTAAACAAACTCGGGTAGTTTAAAAGAAGGACTCAGTCAATCTGAAACTGAATTTGTACTCTACTCTGTTACTTTAGTACCGGTACTTCTTTCTCTAATGATACTACAGTTTAAGCATGTATTTTTGATGGTTTACATGAACTAAACTAACTAAATGCATTGTTTTCTGCACATCAGCCGAATGTTAGCAGAGGTACTGCGGTACAGCTGTGATAAGGTAAAGACAAAACTGTGACTGTTTGCATGAAGTTACTATATTGAAATAAATAACTTTACAAAAGCATGCAAGTTGTATTATTCCTATTACCCCGTGTAAGAGAGGTGTTTTAAAATGCTGTGCAGTTATACATTTTGAAATATACTTGTAAGTTATTCAGAGCTTCCCAGCTGTGTGTTTCCACCTGCAAAATTTAAGGATTAAGAAATAATCAAACTAATCTAGTTACAGCAAGTCCGCTGTTCCAGAGACGGGACACAACTGAAGGGCAGTTTCCTTTCTGTTATTTTCCATTCAACCTTTATTAATAAAGGTTAGTTTCATTGAGCCTCAGGGACTCATTTACAAGAGAGACCTGTTTTAAACAAAGAACACAGATGAGATACAGACAATCATATACAGTAAAAAGCATATACCAGTCAAATGAAAAGTAAATGGAAGAAATTATATTAAGCAAAACAAAAACGGAGGCTGAAGCAATGTAAAATACTAAAAACAGGAACATGTCTGCCTTGGTTTTTAACATGAACTTAACAGCTGTTTAAAATCCTTTAGAGGGGTCAAGGTCGAGAGCTTCAGATATTCCAGGATACAGGAGCGGAGTAGGAGAAGTCCCTTTGGCCAAGCTTGGTCTGACTGAGGGTACACTGCATGTAATAATGTCCTGAGAGCACACGCTGTAGCTGCACTGATGGAAGTGACGTGTAGGAGATGCATGAAGGCAGCAGACCAAGAAGTTATTTAAAGATGAAAATGTACCAGTGAGAGAGTGCGTGAAGTTAATGATGACCAGTTAACCAGTGAATACAGGGTAAAGTGATGGATATGGTAGTTGCAGCCAGTTATGAATCAGCGCACTGTGAAAGACGGTGTCCAATTTAGGTTTTGTCCAAAAATCCAACCTTTTTTAAGATGCACTTTCAGGTTATTATTTATTGCAAACCAAAGCAGGAGTATCGAAGTAAACACTGGAGCAAATTTATATAATCCTTAATATGGATTATGTTAATGTTATGTTAAAATTGGATATTTAGTTGATATTTGTCAGTAGATTTGTTTCTGTAAAAAAAAATAAGATGACAAAAACATGTTCTAGCTTGTCTCAAATTATTTGAGTATTCCATGATCCTGGAGACTACTTTGGCAAGTATCTTGTTGGTAAGCATTTGGTGGCCAAGTTTGGCACCTGCAACTTCTGTAGGCTCAGTCCAGGGCAGTCACAAGCCTCCATGTTGACCCACCAAAGTTGGTGAAAAAAGTTGTAGAGTGACCTATAAGAGTGGAGGAAGGAGTACAGGTATGCAGGTCGACTACATTCTGTGTAGAAGAGGAAACCTGAGAGAGATTAGAGACTGTAAGGTTGTGACAGGGCAGAGCGTGGCCAGACAGCATCGGATGGTTGTGTGTAGAATGACTGTTGTTGTGAAGAAGAGAAAAAGAGTAAAATCAGAGAAGAAGACTAAATGGTGGAAGAAGAAGGAATAATGTTGTGAGGAGTTCAGAGAAGAGCTGTTAAAGGCTCTGAGTGTAATAAAGAGCTTCCACATGCAGCGTGCCACATGACTGGGCTACTACAGTAATAATACCGTATTTTCCGGAATCGCACTGGAATATAGGTCGTTTTGTCCAATTATTGCCAAAAAAATTGGAAAAATCCATAAACAGGTTGCACCTAAATATAGGTCGCACCTACGTCACCGCCGACGTAACGCGTCATCCACCGCTGACGTGACGCGTCACCGTTGAGACAAGCAGAGTGGTTTATTAGCTATTTATAACATTATAAACGGAAATGAAACGAAAGCTAACAGACGAGTCCGTCTCTCAAAACACAAATAATAAAACAAATTTTATCTCAAATGTTTCATACAAGGCAACAGTTTGTAAAATGCCATATAATTACACTCTGTGAGAAGAAAAAATATCCGCCGAGTGGTTTACGAGCTATTATCTATAGGTATCTGTTTACGGTAGCTAACTGCTAACAACAAACCTAAAAAGATCGTTTTTTAAAATCTCAAACATCTCATAAAGCTAGTCACTTGTAAATGTCCATACAGTGATTACATTCTGTAAGTTTGATAAAAATCCGCTGAGTGGTTCTTGACTTATCTTGCTAACAAACAGCTAACAAACACAGAGCTAACAGAAGTTACCTCCAGACCAGGAGGCCGGGCAGCGACAGAGTCAGTATGAGCAGAGGAGGCTTTTTTTCGGACACATGAGCTGGAAACGGTCGGTGGACTCTCTGGAAGTGTCCCCCTAGCGGACAAAAGTGGTACTGCACATTTTCTGCCAAAATGAAAAACGGTCACATCTGAGCCAAAAATTGGTCTAAAAATATGGGGAAAAATCCATAAATAGGTCTCACCTCTCTATAGGTCGCAGGGCATGCAAATTAGGCAAAAAGCCACGACCTATATTCCAGAAAATACGGTAATAGAGAGGCCGGTAGGAAGGTACTTGTTGTTTCAACTGGACAGAGAATGGATGATAAGGAAACACAGTGGTGGAATATTAAGTAGATATATTAAATGTACTGTACTAATAGAGCAACTTTCTTTCTATCCAAGATACTCAAAGCACTTGCAATGCAATCTGTGCTTTTTGAGAAACTGGAAGGCCTTACAATTCAAAGCCATAAGTCTATCCTGAAATGTGTCATGTTCAAACCCATCCATGTGTTTCCTATATTTACTTCTATTCAAACATGAGTGACTGGTCAAAGAAAAGAAAAGCAGCTAATAGAAAACATTGAACAGGGCTCAAATTCTGGTTCACAGACCACCTAACATTTTCTTATCATTGTTCTGTAGAACTACCGGTACTCTTTCAGTTTGGTGCTAAAACTTTACAAACTATGCATGTCTTGTATACATCCTGTTATTGATGTCAGTTTGCTGATTATAGTGTGTTGTAAATTACACATGGAGCTGGAAATAAGCTTAGAAGGAAAATGGATATTCACAATACTGTAGTTTGGCACTTTCAAAGTCAAAGTCAACTTTATTGTCAGAACTGCAATATGTACAGGACATACACAGGACTGAACATACTTTGATTCTATCATGGACTTTTACCACAGTAACCATGACAAAATCATTACAGAGATAATCGGGCATGTTCATACACTGATTGGTCTTTTCTGCATTAACACACACCAGGAATTCTATCAAAGGTGATGAATGGTAGAAAGAGATGTAATTTGAGGTAAATACAGAAAAATGACCCAACCTTGGGAGACAAGGTTAAGCAGTGAGTGACTCGGGAATACACACAGCTGCAATTCTTTTTAAATTATAAGGCTGAGTTCAGCACCTTTGGTGTCATGTATCATGACCGGAGGGTTTGAAAGGGTTAACGTGTTTCCTCCTGGAATGAGGACATGTCTCTTATCCCTGGATCAAGCATTGCTCTGGCCTGAAGCGAAGCACACCATTCGCATTACTGCTCTTCAGGTTGTAAAAAAAATGTTCAGAAAACAGGATTAACGAGCTCGTAAACAAGTATTCATAAAGTGTCTCAGCTTCAAATGAGATTTACAGTGCAGTCAGAGTGGTGGGGGTTGGATAGTGTATGTACTTTGTATTTGATTTGTCTGTAATACTCAGTTTTACCTGAAATTATTTTAGTCTTGTAATGAATTGATCTTTACTGCAGCTGGAGAAGTGAGATCAAGTAAATGATAACCACATTCATTTTCACTGGTTTTAAAGTTCATGTGACATACTGTAATGGGGTGTCATGCTCGGACTGTGTTGATAGTTCATGCTCATTAATCCAGGTATGAATCTAACAATATCCAGTCAGGCCATCTGGATGTTTTTGTTTGTTTGTTTGTTTGTTTGTTTGTTTGTTTTGTTGTTGAGATGTTTCTTCCTTCATCTGAAGAACTTCTTCAATCTGGCATGCCTTAGAGGAGTTGATGGGGGAGAGGGCATGCATCTTATAACCAGCAAACTGTTTTTATTTCCCCGCTCTGGGAGTGAGTGGTTTGTGGGATTCAGTTTGTTTGTGGCTCCTCAGAATGAAGAAGTCCTTCGAATGAAGGACGAAATGTCTCAGCAACAAAAGAAAAAGGTAATTACTTAAACATGGACATCAAGGGGTTACTTTCTGAAAATGTTATCCAGTGGTTCATCAGATCTTTCGCTAACAAACAAAGGTCCTGCACAATGTGTGGCACATAAGTCTTTGTCATGGAAAAACTTCAAGCTACAACAAACACCAGATTTTATTTTATTTCTTATACTATATTTGACAGAATTATAGACGTTTGTTTTCTAAGGTCACAAACATCGTAGATTAGACTGGCTCTACAGGTTAATCAGTTATAGATTTGTTTTCAGTCATTATTTCAGGAAAGTTTAATTAAATTGTGTTTAAGGTCAAGGTTCTTTATTTGTTATACATGTGGTACATGAGGTGAAACAAAATTGTGAACACAGGGTCCCAGTTACATCCAATAAAAGTATAAAATGTAAAAGAAAAACAGTGATAAGATCTAAGATATGAACTAAGAATACAATAAACACTAACGGTACAGAAACAATGCACCAAACAACAGCAGCACGAACATGAGTTTGTGTGAGCGGATGAGTATGAATGAACACAGCAACATGAAATAAATCAGCAGCATGTGATCAGCATCATGGATAGTCAGCAGCACATGTCAACAATCAAGTGGCATTACAGTGATTTTTTTTCAATGATTCATGTAATATTTAGCTAACTTTCAGACATAAGAACACAGATACACGAGCAAAAACATTAGCAGCTGGTAAATAAATGCCTCTTTGGTTATTTCTATAGATGAGTTTGCATAGTTTTGTTTTTATTGCACCAATTTGAGATAAATGTGAGTTTAGATGTGCGTGCAGAAGACAGAAGGGTGTGTTTCTTGGAATGATTCACCTTTGTCCTCACATGATCTTTTTCTTCTTCTTTTTTTTCCATCAGGGATCATTATGTTCAGCCCTGAAGGGAGAACAACTGAGTTAATGCTCTGCTTTATTCTCAAGATGACAGGATGATCCTAAACTCGCAGCTGAGACACGACTTCAAGTGCTCCAAACACTGTCAAACTACCAGGGAGTGACCACAAGGAGATGCAAATTGACCACAAATACAAAACTACAGCAAAAAGATGGGGAAAAAAAACTTACAAATAGGAGTAAATAAAATAGCAATTGATGGAAACAAACCTGCTGAAACAAAAAAAGGTGAGAGAAATTACTGTAAAAGCTAAATAAACCAAAAATGACAGAAAATAATAAAAAGGCAACAAGTATTAATTGAGAACAACTAAAAACAAAAAGGTTTTACCATAAAGTGACAACACGTACAGCTGCAAGTAAATAAAAAAATGATTGTAAAATCGCTCAAAACACTCAAAAAGCTTAAAACTGTCAGTGCTACATAAAGGTAATACATTTGAGCAGGTTCAGTAATATGTCTTTTTCCTATTTACATTATATTAATTATTTAATATGATTTGTGCTGCTATAAAACAGAGAGAAATGGAAGTGGTGTATCTCTTTTTTTATTCTCTTTATTCTGCTGCTTTCCACTCTAAAGTTTTTAACAAACATCTCGTGCGTTGTTTTAGTGCTCAGAGTGAATGTTGGGAATGACTCTCAGCTACGACCATATGAAATGTAACTCGAAATTTGAAAAGGTAAACGAGTTATAATCATTGTTGTGTTTGCTAAGGTCGATTAGATGTGGCAGCCATCTTGAATCAGATTGACTCCAAATTGAATTCAGTTGTAGACGTGTATCTGATGATTACCGTCGAGAGGTTAACTTCTGTTCAGTGGTTCATGGGATATTTTGCTAACACACAAATTATTTTCTTCCCTTCCCTTCTTTCTTCAGTAATTATTTGATTTCCCTTCATATCAAGATGAATAATTCAGATAAGTAGAAGCAGGCTAAAGCACAGCACTGATTAAATAAAAAAATGAAGTGAATGGGTTTGTTGCTTTTTCTCTGAATGTTGTGATGAAATTCTTCTCACAGATCAGCTCACCTGAAGTGCACATCAGGACTTAGTCAACACGGCCAAGATAAATTACTTGGAAAGCTCACAGCTGCATTCTTCTCAGCAGAGGTAGGTTTCGCCTCTGGGCAGATAAAATTGTTTGTGCTTCACTCCAGTTATTCTCCAGCAGCAGAACATCAGAGTACAGTAATCAACTTACAGTTTCTGTCTATTGACTGACACGAGTGAGCACTAATAAGGAATGATGTGTGGGTTTGTTTTGAAAACTCCTAAAAACTGGTGAATTTGTTAAAAAATATATATATATTTGACCTTTTTTCTTCTTCTCTCGATTGGGCTAATCTGGAATTCAAAGCATTACTTGTCTAAACCAATGACTATGGGATAGTTTACAGATTCCTGAAGTAGGGTTATTTTAAATTGTTATCAATTGTTAGTACCTTGGGTGGCAACGGTGGCGCAGTTGGTAGAGCTGCCGCCTTTCAGTGAAAAGGTTACTGGTTCAAATCCGCATCCGGGACCTTTCTGAATAGAGTTAGCATGTTCTCTCTGTGCATGTTTGAGCTTTCTCCGGGTACTCCAGTTTCCTCTCACAGACCAAAAACGTGCATGTTAGGCTGATTGGTAACTCTAAACTGTTCCTAGATGTGAGTGAGAGAGTGAATGGTTGTTTGTCTAGACTATGTGTCCCTGTGATGGACTGGAGACCTGTCCAGGGTCCCCCGCCTCTCACAGTGACTGCTGGACATGGGCACTGGTGACCCACTTGACCCAAAAAGGAAGAAGCGGGTAAAGATAATGGATGTTAGTACCTTATTAGCCATCAAGTCAGATTTTTTATAAAGCACATTTAAAACAGGAACTTTTACCAAAGTGCTTAACAAAACGATCACGACATCAAATAATAAAAAACCGAGATACAATTACACTACAGCATCAGAAATAAAAACACAAACACAATCAGAAACAATGAGATACTAAATCAGATCACCCTGTGTTAAATTTCAATGAGTACAGATGTGTTTTCAGGAGAGATTTAAAAACAGTGATGTGGTCTGTCGAATGTTGATGGGCAGATTGTTTCAGAGTTTAGGGCCCATGACTGAAAACTGAAAGTTATTAACTCATGTTCCCTGAAGGAAGGGAACGAGGTGCAACATATTGCTATGGGAAATTGCGCCCCTGCGCGATTACCTGAAGGAATACACTCACGCCTTTATGGCCGGTGCGTTAGCGTCACGCCAGAGACCCCGCCCTCTGGGTATTTAAGATGCGGACGCCCATCCTACTTTCTCCAAAATGCACTTCACCAAGCTTTCAGCATTGAAAAGGGCCAACTATGTTGCACCTCGTTCCCTTCTTCAGGGAACATGAGTTATGGTGCATAACTTTCAGTTCCCTTATCAGTCAGTCACTCGGTGCAACATATTGCTATGGGAACGTAATTCATTCACGTCCTTGAAATGCTCAGTAAAATGCATGTTAGTGTGAATGTCTGCCTTTATTCATTAGGCATCTCAAGGACTCTCTCTACTGTGTGTTAGAGAGGACAGCCTGAGTGACATCACACGCAGTAACGTCCAAACTGTAATGTTTTGCAAACGTATTTATTGAGCTCCAGTTCGCAGCCGCACAGATGTCTGCAACTGGTACACCCTTGAACAATGACCACGAGGTGGCCAAGCCCCGAGTAGAGTGAGCACGTACTCCAGAGGGCACCTGTTGACCTTTGCTACTGTACGTCCTTTTTATGGCCTCAGTCACCCAGTGTGAGAGGCGTTGCTTTGACAGGGCCCTACCAGTAGCTGGGGCCACAAAACACACAAACAGTCGGTTTGTTTTCCTCCATTCAGCTGTTTTTTCCATGTAAGCACTTAAAACCCTCACAGGGCAGAGTGCCTTCAGCTTTTTCTGTTCCTGAGTGAGGACAGGAGCAGGAGGAAATGAAGAGAGATCAAAGTCCAGACTTCTGGGGTTCAGTCAGAGTCAAAGTCAGAGTACTTTTATTAACATTGCATAAGTTTTCACCAGTACAGCGTGAATATGTACGCACAGTCATCCGGAAGGGGGCGAGTGTGTGAAGCTGCTGCTTATCAGACCACATGAGACATCATATCACATTATGTTCTTCAGCGCGGCCTCTCCCATCCGTATCGGGATGAAGGTCAAAGGTGTGAAAACAAGGAAAGAACCATGAGGGTCACAGCGTTGGTATTAAAAAAGATGTATCACATTTTGTCTTTCAAGACACCATATGAGACAGAAAAAACTATACCAGAAGCACATTTAAGACAATCACATGTTGCATTTTGAGACTGAGGCAGTGAGACTTCTGTCCATGAGACATTCCAGATAGCAAACAGTTCTGAGGTGGGAAGGAGGGTAGCGATAGTGCAGCCATTTGCCTCAGAAAACACGTCTCAGGAGAAATTTGACATCCAGCCTTTTTCCAAGGCTGTTTAGGGTAAAGTCAGATAAGGATTACAAATATTTTTCACTTCAGGCAGACAGTATAATTCCTTCAGCCTTGAGTCTTGCTGGGCAACTCTGATATGGTCCAATTCTGGACTTTTTCCTCTGATCCAGCTGTGGCCCTTAGATGTTGACCACCAGCGTCCAGAGTCCCAATCCGAGCGGATGATCTGCGATCCTCAGATCGTGTTCACCTTCCGGATTAGCTCGTAAACAGCTGATTTCCGAGGTCACGGCGCAGATCAGATCGGGTGCTCCAACATTAGGTCCTGCTGAAACTCTCCCTCATTTGCCGATAGGCCAGTGCTCCACAAAACGCCAAAAAAGCAAAGCGCTGCCATCGTAATCCAATTTAATCCAGATTCTTCACATTCCCTCAGAGCACACAGAGAGCGAGACGTCACCATTCCATCGAATCCATGGCGTATCTCTCGTTTCGTCTGCGGGGATGGGCCGGCTCCCCCGTGCCTTGCCTTTTGTTGAAATCTTTCAGTAGAGTTGAATTCCCATACCACCCAATTCATCTTAATCTTCGTTCGAGGTGCTTCATGAGAAGCTGCAGACAAGACAAAAAGCAACGGCAGCAGGGGGGGGGAGGGGTAGGACGGGGGAGGAGAGGAGAAAGGCGAAGCCAGAAGCCAGAACAGAGTCAAGACCTTAGGAATATACGCAGGATTAGGCCTTAGGGTGACCTTTGACCCGTCAGGGGCAAACCTGGTACACATTGGGTGCATGGACAAAGCATGGAGGTCACCCACACGTTTCACCGAGCAAAGAGCCAGGAGTAGAGCGGTCTTATAAGATAATAAATCTATCTTAATGTCGCTTAGTGGTTCAAATGGGGGATCACAGAGAGCCCCCAAAACCAGACTGATATCCCATCTAGGGGTCAAGATCCTACTGGGGGGTCTCTTCCATAGTACGTCCTTCATGAATCTTATCATGAGCGGGTGCGCGCCAGGCGTCCTGCTCCCCCAGCCTTCGTGACAAGCTGAAATTGATGATAAAAACACCTTAATGGTTGAGAATGAACGACCTTTCTCCAGCAGATCCTGAAGAAAAGTGAGAAGCTGAACCAAGTCACAGGAATAAGAAATAATGTTTCTTTCCATGCACCAAGCTTCAAAAATACACCATTTTCAGGCATAGAGAGACTGTGTTGACACAGCTTGGGCATTTTAAATGGTATTTACCACGTTCTCGGGCAGGCCAGAGGCTGCCAGTTTGACCCTCTCAGCAACCAAGCTGAAATTTGTCACAGTTCTGGGCATAAGCAGAGAGGCTGTCCTTTCTGGTAACGTAGCAGGTATCTGGAGAGGAGCAGGTGGCAAAGCAAGCTCACCCTCAAAGGCCCGGTCTCTGTGGTCCCTTGAGGGTCAACCAAATTGGGGAGGGGACCCTCCTGCAGATGTGTTACCATACCACCCGCACCGAGAGTGTTAGGAGGCAGGAGCAACCCGCTGTCTCCGTTGGGCAAAAGCGGAACAGAAAGTCTGCTTTTCCTCTTTTTATGGAGAGTCACGGTCCGGAGGGGGTGCAAGTTTTATATACGAGCAGACCTCCTGATCCCAGCCCGTATCATGGTTGGGTCCCGTTCACTGGCCTTCGGCCTCATCAGTGCCCTGGAGCCTGATGAACCTCCAGGGAGCTGTGTTTCACCTGGTGGGGGGATGTCGTTTAAGATCAGAACCGATTCGGTGCAACGAGCACGGTCACACGCTGCAGGATCATTGCCTGAGCAAGGTGTGTCGCTCATGGAGGTTAAAGGGACAGTTTCAGCATAAGGATGTGAAACTGTTTGAGACAACCCCTTCTGTTGAGCAGCTTTAAGTTTGGCTGGTGACACAAAGTCCAGTCCCCTTTGATTAAAGAGAAGAGGAGTCTGACATAGCCCTGGTGCCATTCCTGCTTTGCATTGAATGTTCAAAAACACTGCAGCGTCATCACTGTTTCTTTTGTGAATGTGTGAGACTGGTTCAGGCCTGTGGGCCTCTGTCGTGACCCCCCCCCGTCACTCACTGTTGGACTCCGTTGAATAGGAACTGGTCGCCAAGAAGGTACGTTGTCATGTTTACCAGGTTCTGTCGGCGCGCTCCCCTGGCGCGCAGACGTGTCACAGGTATGTTTAATTTGTGTATTGTCGACCCCGTGGTTTACAACGGGGCGAGGGTTGGAACACGTGACCCCCCTCACCTGTCCCTGTGAGGACTGACGGGCCTGTTTGCAGACGCCTCTGGCTCTGTCTGTTGCAAACAGTCCTGAGGCCGCCTGCTGGGGCTTATTGATTGGGCTATCACCTCGTGAGCCGCGAGGGAGGGGGGGATGATGGCTCCCGCCCTTTATATCGGCTGGAAAAACAGAGGGGAACCGTGTTGTTATGGGTTTTTTTGTTGTTGTTTTTGTCAAGAAACAGAGAGGAGCTGTTTCTTGAGCTTCATTCGTGCTTTTGTGCAATGACATATTTGACTTTATGTCACTCACAGCAGAACAGTCATGATTCATGCATAAAACAAAGTCGTCAGCTTTTTGTATAGTTCTACAAATAANTTATGTCACTCACAGCAGAACGGTCATGATTCATGCATAAAACAAAGTAATCATTGTATAGTTCTACAAATAAAGTCTGGATATGTGAAGGTTAGATCCCGTACCTCGTGGGCGGGCGAACCTGTAAAGTTAAGCAGAAGGCCCGTTTCATCAGGCACGTTTCTGTCTTGTGTCCCGATTCGCCGAGGAGGTCCTGTGTCGGACCGCCTGACGGGGAACAAATCTGTTTTTACTCCAGGCATGTCCGGCCCATGGTGGGTCCGGTGGTGGTCTCTGAGTCTGTTGGCCCTTGTATGCCGGCCCGGCCGCTTTTGCGGTGGGACACGTGAGGCTGAGCGGTGTCGAGGCTGCACGAGTCTGCTCCCAGCTAATTCCCTGGGGGGGCAAAAGCTCTCCTGGGGATGCCTTCCTGGAGAGCCTCCGCCTGTTTGCGCCTCTGGTCCAACCTGGTCTGAATTCGATCCAGAGCCTTTCCAAACAATCCTGTCGGCTCTATCGAGTGATGGAGAAAAGAAATTCTTTGTCCCTCCGGGAGATCAGTTAGGGTCATCCACAGATGGCGTTGTGCGATGACCACCTCAGCCATACCTCTGCCTTGTGCAATGGCTGCTGTCCCCATCATGCGGAGCACAAAGTCTGTTGCTCTGCGGGCTTCCTCTAGCATGTCGGTGACAGCTTGCTTGTCTGTCGTTACCTGGAGCTCCTGCAGTTTTTCAGCCAGGTACGCTTGTATCATGGCGGACGCGTTCATTGCGCGTGCCGCGAGGCCCTGAGCCCTGTAGCATTTCTCGAGCAGAGAAGCCGAGGCTCGACAGGCTTTGCTGGGCAAAGTCGGTTTCGTCCCAGATGACCTGAGAGCCAAATGACACGCCAGCATGTCCTCCATTTGTGGCACATTGGCTATTCCCGCTGCTTCCATCCCCTGGGAGCCCTGGGCTCAGGCCAGGTGTGAGTCAGCTCCGTGAGAAAATCTGGGAAGATGGGCATTCTTTGCCTCGTGGTGGACTGCTGCTTAGTGTAAAAATGATTTCCTGCCAACCTCGTGACTTGTTGACGGGGTGGAGATTCGGGCCACGGGATTTGCAGCGCGTCCGTTGCTCTGCGACACAAGTCGAACAGAGCAGGGATCAAAAAATCAGTCTCCGGGAGCACAGGTGCCGGGTGCGAGAGAGGTCTCCCCCCTGCTCGTCGTACTCGATGTCGGCGTTGTCCGTAGAGAATTCGCCTGAGGCTGATATCGAAATTTTGTCCTCGTTCATCATGCCTCGAGTGTCGAAGTCGACTGTCAAGTCCCTGATGGGAGCCAGCGCATCTGGGCTGTCGCCCCATTCGACTCGGGTGCTGTCCTCCAGAGCCATGCTCTCGAGCTCCGGCGTGGGAGTGAGAGGCTCAGTAGTGTCCGGGTCTGTTGGCGCCGCGGCAGCGCCCATTGCTTTGGCGACGAAGTCCGATCGGTGCCTCCTCACCGCCTCCAGCATCTGGCTGAAGTGTGGGCATGAGTCGGGCGTATCCAGCGCCATTTTCGCGTGCAGCATCCCCAGGCAGACAGGACAGGCCTCATGGGTGTCCGTCGCCGAGAGGGAAAAACCACAACCGCTGGGGCAGGCGCGCGAGTTTGGGCTTGCTGTCCTGCTAGCCTTTTTTGGAAATCTTGGCTTTCGCTTTCCTTTCTCTGAGCCATGTCCGAGAGAAGACAAGCAAGTCTTTCCAAAATTCTTTTTCGAGACGTCTCCTCCGTCGCGTCGCTTTCGCTGGCTAGCCTGCAACAAATTTTAGCAGAGGTAGCAATGTGACGCAGTTAGTGCCATCGAGCGAAGCAGTCTGCGGAGAGAGGAGAAGAAAAAACTACAGGGTTAAGGAAAAATGTACGCAGTACGCAGGAAGAATTCTCTGTACGCTCTGTGTAGGGAGCAAGCTCACCTCTGGTCGAGCGATGAAACAACAGAGAAGTCCCACGAAGAGAAGTTCAGGTTTAGCAAGGTGAAGGGCAATAAGAGAAAGTAGGATGGGCGTCCGCGTCTTAAATACCCAGAGGGCGGGGTCTCTGGCATGACGCTGACGCCCCGGCCATAAAGGTGTGAGTGTATTCCTTCAGGTAATCGCGTGGGGGTGCAATTTCCCATAGCAATATGTTGCACCGAGTGACTGACTGATAAAGGAACTAGTCATCTGTCTAAATGCAGAAAATGTACTGTAATAATTATAATATGCAATGCCCTTGTTAAAATACACATAGTTAAACCTAAATATAAAGTTTAATAATGAATATTGCTTACGAAAAAGGCTACTTTTTTCTTAATCTAAATGCACAAGTACAAAACACTCCGGTATTTAGTCAATACATATGTTCATTATTCCACTGAGATGATGGCAGATGTGCCATAATCACACATAAGGGACTCATCACTTTAAAAAAAAATCATCCACAAAACAGCAAAGATGAGAAAACTGCTACATCAAAGTCTCCTAAGAAAAAGCAGACTGCAGCTGTAAACAAATCAGCTGGAGGGATGGAGCTGTTTATTTCATTTATATTGAATGAGGTACATTTAAACATGGAGTAAAAGTAAGTAATCCATATTCCTTTGCCATTAATATGCAAGTACTGGTTCTGGGCACGGTGTTTGTGCATCTGGGGCCTGAACTCAAAATGACAACTAAGATGTGAAGAAATCACAAGTAAAATAAAGTTACTACTTTGTTTTAGTACTTCAAGCATTTAGATAGAAATAGTCTTTGCAACAATAGCTTTGAACAAAGATTGAGTTGCAACTCTTGGGTTGCAACTCGAATTAGCTAGGATCCCGTGGTAACCAACCTGATATCTTGCAGCCATACACCTCAAACCGCAGTGCAATGCCTGTCTCCCAGGTAACTGGCCGGATTCGTAAGAAACGCGTCAGTGTTGGTTTAGGCAGCATTGTCTTCGCAACCTCTGTTGGGTTAGTGTTGCCTTGAAAAATCTGTGAAAAAAGACAGGAGATAAAATTATCACTGACAGAAAAGCTTAGGTGAGTTTTCAGAAAACATTGTTACCTTTATAATCTATAATAAATTTTCATAAAACAGATTACAGTACAGTGCTGCAAAACAGTAAGGCCGTATAATAATTAGATGATTCCTAAAAATCAGAAATAAAACAACTGGGAGATTGACTTTTTACTTTAAGGAGAGAGGTGAAGAAACTACCACAAGAAAGGACTTTTGGAAATCTGTGGCACGTTCATTAGTACAGTCTTTCTTTGTGATGATACACTGTTACGGTTGGAGGACTAGAGGCCTATGAAATGGTTTGAAAGTTTTCTCACTTCTAAACAGTTTCTTTGTAACTGTTGAAAAGCTCCAGCAGCTCTTCTTCTACAACATGTGTGTGGCCTGTGAAAGATCTGGAAACCTTACGCCAGATGTACAGCACTGACAAGACCACACTGTTCCAATATGACCTTTTTCCACCCTCTGCTTCCAGACTTGAGTGCAGGTTTCACCACAGTATTTTATTGAAAGGTCAGAGATCTCAGCATTTTGCCCTGAGGTCAAATGACAGTTTACTAGTGGGTCCGTATGAAGAGGCCGGCCACCCAGTCAAAAAACTAGTCTTCACAGTCCGTCACAGTTATTTTGGAGTAATTGGATCTCCAAGGAATCCACAAGGACTCCTGACCTCCCTGACTGAACATTTATGGGGCAGAAAGGAATCCAGCTGAAAGGAGTAGGATGCACAGAAGGAAGGATAGCAGTTTGGCTACTCTAGGATGAACTAAAGCATCACCAGGACAGATTCATTAGGTCTGACAGTGTGCGTAACAGTTTGCAAGCATGGCTTTGTGCAATAGCTATCAGCCACGTCACTAATGCCCCATTTGTACTGTTCCTACTCAGCCCCAAATATGGACAGCGCACCACAGAATGAACCCTTTTGCATCAATACTTTAGCTAGTATTTTAGCTGATTTGAGGCTGATTCGAGTCCTCTTTTCATCCCTGCTTCTCTGGTGGGACCGAGCGAGCTCAGCCGAGCCGTGTCCGGACCGAAACGTGAATGCAGGACTCTGAATGGTCAGGGGGAGGGATCACTGGATCTTAGAAACTTTTCACAGATCCTCCATTTGCAATTTCTCGGAACGCGGAGCAGTGGTTGGATCTATTTTTAAGATTTTAAAACAATAATGACAACACCGTGTTTAATTCTGAAGTCCAGGCATTTTTTTGCGTTTGGTGACCAACAACAACATTCGAGTGAGCGGAGTCACTGCGGAGGATCATACAAGCTGCCGACCCGTTGATGGACGTGAGGCCGGACCCTGAGCCCCGGCCTCACATGCTCACAAAGGCCGGATTCCGAGCCCTGGCAGGCGGGAGGACCGGGAGTCTGGGACAGAGGGTGGAAATGTTTTTTAAAAAACATTTTATGTATAAATTATTATTTATTTTTTTATCAGTGAAGATTAAAAATAAATAAACAGTGATGGCTTTATCATGAAATCCTGTTTTCACTTTGACTTAATTAAATAATCTGTTAATTACAGTTAACTCAGCAGAAAAATCATAAATAGACAAAATTATTATCAGGAGCATTTCCCTCAAATATGTTTAAAGAAGAGCCTTTGGTTCAACAACCCACAGATGTACAAATCACAAAACAAGAATTACACTTTAAAGCTTTAAATCAAAGCTAAACTTTAAGTCAAAGCTAAAAATAATAATAATATAATCATTTTATTTAAAAGTGCCTTTCAGGACACCCAAGGACACTTTACAGCAAGAAAACAAATTGAAATATAAAATAAATAAAGAATATAAAATACAAAATAATATAAAATACATTTAGTAAAGTTAATGATAAGCTAGTCTAAAGAGATGTGTTTTCAGGGCTGTCTTGAACAGAGAAAGGGAGGTGGTGTTTCGAAGGTCTGGCGGTAGAGCGTTCCAGAGGTGAGGGGCAGAGCAGGTGAAGGCCCTGCTCCCCATGGTGGAGAGGCGGGCAGAGGGTACATGGAGATGTAGCGAAGAGGAGGATCTGAGAGAGCGTGATGGGATGGAGATTTGTAGGAGGTCAGATAGATAAGGAGGGGCAAGGTTGTGGATAGCTTTGAACGTGAGGAGTAGAATTTTGAAGATGATGCGTGATTTAACCGGGAGCCAGTGGAGCTGCTGCAGGACAGGAGTGATGTGGTTATAGTAGGAGGTTTGAGTGATGACACGGGCAGCTGAGTTCTGGACCATCTGTAACTTGTGGAGAGATTTGTTGGGGAGGCCATGGAGAAGGGAGTTGCAGTAATCGATACGGTAAGTCACAAGACTGTGCACACAGTCTTATAAATATATATTTTATAAGACTGAGCTGAATACAGCAGCTCAGACTGAAGAAGTATTTTGGATGAAAGAAGAAACATTTCTACATTTTGTTTTGTTTTTGAATGCCCAGAGGACCATGACTCAACTTTGTTAGATTTAAAAATAGATGTTTTTGTAGAATATGGTTCATCAGATTTAATTCAGTTCAGTTTATTTATATAGCACCAAGTCACAACAGAAATCCTCTCAGGGCACTGAACAGAAATATTCATAAAAATATTAATTTAACATTATTTATCTGAGGAGCAGACATCTTTGAGTTTAACTCATCACAGAACTCTCATTAGCAGGACTTGGATTCTGGACACGCCTCCAGAATTGGTCCTAAAGTGCCAGTGCAGATCCAGGCTGAGCTGAGCAGGAGCAGTGCAAATGGGGCATATGGGACACAGCTACCAAGTCCTCTCCATTGGTTAACTGTAAAGTGGCTTTTTCAGAGCTGTGCTGACACTAAACTGCTGGCTCAGCATGTAGTAAATGTTGCTCTTCCACACAAAAGCATTTGAAAGCCAGAAACACACAAGTTGAACTTACAGCGACACCTTTAAGCTGCCACTTTACAAAACTCTGTACTCTGGAGTGCTCAGTACTCAGAGTGTACTCTGGAGAAACCATAAAAAAACAAGGCTCGGGGGTACGTGTATGAGGAGCACTTGTATGGAGGGTTTTTTGAGGCTGAGAACCATTTCTACTTGTGGCTTCAGTGGCGGTCTCCTCGATGGACAGTCTGGGCGGTTGCCCTGGGCGGCAGCCAGCAGGGGGCGGCAAAGAAGAAGAAGAAGGAGAGACAATGCGCCTCGTTTTTTTTTTTTTTTCTTTTACAACTTTTGTTTTTAACAACATATCAGAACACCACTACCGCGCTGCTCCTGGGCTGCCCCGCCCTTCATTTATTCACATGTCCTCAGTTTAATCACCGCAGCAGCTGCTGGAGTGCACCGTGCACATCTTCCACTTTCAGTTTCGTTTTTGTAACGTGTGCGGAGGTGACAACATGCGGTCAGTGGAAAGATAAGGGTGCAGAGTGAGAAGAGAAGGATTAAAAAGAGAAAAGCTCTGGAAACAGACGCAGCTAAATGTACAGGTGAGGCATGATGTTGAATTCTGCTGCAAACCACCGTTCAAGTTAATTATGAAGTCAATGAATTTTGTGGTGTGTGGCATTGTGACATACTGTTATATAATTTAAATAATATTATATGAGTCTGGTGAAGAGCTGCTCTATATGAAAAGTGCCCTGAGATGTAGATGATTCAACCCTTTAGAGAAATTGGCCTGAATTGATCATAAGTATTGTAAAAAGGGGAGATTTGTGTTATGACAATTTTTAAAATGTGATTTAGTGTCAGAGTGATGAGGGGATTGTTCCTGTCAGTATGAAGGAACAGGTGAGCTGTTCTAACTGTGTGTGAACAAACATTAGTTCCAATATAAACACTTTCTAAACAACAGTAGTGACTCATTATATTTTTATCATTAAAAGTAAGATAATATATACATAAAGCAATGAAAGGGAATAGTATGAAAGTAATGTGAAATAAGCCTGCATATTTTACCATTGAAACATATTAATTGGTTAAGTCAAAATGCATTTTCCATATCAAATGTACTAAATCTTTACAGATTATTGTCCTGATGCAGGCTCAATAAATGTAGTCCTCTGGACAGATTCTTCTTTGTATCAAAAATACCTCTTCAGTCTGAGGAGCTGTGACAAACTCAGTCATTGTTCCTCCTTGATACAGATACAGATGGTTTGAGAGAGAAGTAAAGGAGGCCATCTTTGTGAAAAGAAACCGTCCATCATTAAACAGGGGTGGAGGCCTCCGTGTTCAACTGTCCACCTCTTACAATTATTGCTAGTATCTTACTGTTCATATAAAATATATGATAATGTTCTTATAGAAACAATTCTTGAATAATGTTCATACAGTGTTAATGCTACATGTTTGTCTCAGGCTGCTTCTTGTTCTGCCATTAACTCTAAAATACTTATCGAATAATTTATATATATAGATAAAACTAGATGTGGAACAACCCATTAAAATACACCAGAATCACCAAAATGCAGGAAAGGGCATCTATTTTATTCAAAATTTTCTGAGAGAGGAACCCCACTGGCAACCTAGCGGGGGGGGGGGGGCGCTGGGGTTGCTCGCCCAGGGCGCCAAATAGGCTAGGACCGCCTCTGTGTGGCTTGCTACTCTTAAAAAAGGAAATAAATGTTGTTTGGATTTCCCTGATGCATGCTCAATAATCCAGGTGGAAAAATCCAAAAAGGCTAAGTCTGGTCCTCTGGACATTCAAAAGACAATACAAAACAAAGCCAAAAAAACAACTGTAGAAACGTTTCGTCTTTCGTCCGAGACTTCCTTTTTTTTTATGTCCAGAGGACCAGACTTAGCTTTTTTAGAAGTTATTTGGATTTCACCAAAATGCAAAGACTGCGAGGCAGATATGTTTCCTTGCCCCTGAGGACACCTATAGTTGAGCTTGTACTCTCCTCCAGATGGACAAAACCTGCTCATTTTGACAAGCTGATTAGCAAGTAATTATATGGACTGCCATTCTTTGTTCAACATGCTAAACCCCCCTGCTTTCTTCATTCCTTCCTCCTTTTGTCATTCTCTTCTGGACCAACCTCTACCAGCTGCTCAAACATGACAGCCTCTGCTGTCTCCCATCAGTCACCTTTTGACCTTGTTTGTCAAGACTATTGTCATTGCTGCATCTTTATGACAAATGTAATAAAGCCTGATATAAAACAGAGGGAGCCTCCTAATACAATCCTTCCTGTAGATGTTTCAGAGCTGCGTTAGCACTACAGTACTCATAGGAAGGTTCTTTCGGCTGCTCTCTTCTTCAACGGTCACTAAAGTGTGCAAATTGGCATGAAAAATTGGCAATTATTTTATGCTGGATGCCCTTAATGACTCAACCTGGGCTTGAACCTGCAACCTCAGGATTACAAGACCACAACACTGACCACCAAACTACCACAGCCACCTAAACACATAATGAGCAGACAAAATCAAAAGATAGGTGGATCAAGGTAAGGCAGACAGTGTTGGTACGATGAAATAATTCAAGAAAAACAGGTTATCATTGCGCAACAACGTGTTTGGGCATTGGACAAATAAAAATGATGCTGTTATATACAGTATAGTGACTTCCAAAATTTTATGTGGAGCAAGAAGCTGCAAAAGTTGGTCAATTTTTATATCATACCATTCCATAGGCATCACGACAATTACATGTGCAGGGGACATGCCCACTAGCATTTAAAAGGTATTCCTTTT
>JBBPBX010000525.1:65554-81844 GCA_038048925.1 Garcialebias charrua
ACACACATTACGAATGCTTCTGATGCAATATACCATTCTTGTATGCAGTGAAAGTTTCTCACAAGTATATTGAGGAGTACAGTACTACCTTTTGTTTGGAGCCTTCCTTTAAAGTGATCCAGTCCTCTCCGTTTGAGCTGACATCTACTTTGTAGGACTTGACAAAGTAAATCCTGTGCGTCTCCTGGGAAATGGCACCCTGGGTACCGATGGCTGAGACAAACCGCAAAAAACCAAGGTCCACCTTTGAGGGGATGCAAAAAGATGAAAGTTGAGTAAGAAAATACAGCATAAACGTGACTTTGACAGAATTAAATAAATCCAAACGAGCCAGGGTGAATTGCTTTGCCTGTACTATTTAGCATGATCTGGATAAATAAACAAATTAGCAGCTAAAACTACCGCTATTGTACTTGAACCACCTCTGGCCACAATATCATCAGAAGCTACCTGGAATTTAATAAACAGTAGTGATATGATATTCTCATTACTAAAAAAGACGTTGTATGACAAGTTAATTTCCTGAGACAGGAAAAAAGGAGCTTATTGGATAAAAATGAACACTGAAGAGAAAAGGGTCTGCAATCGTATTATCAAAATCAGCCAGGAGGAAAGAGGGATACAGGCTGAATATCAAATACCATGCTTGTAAAATATGCATGGCTTCACAGAGTTGCTATGAACTGCAGAACATAAAGACTGTACTACATTTTCTCAAGAAAACATGCCTAAGGCAGCAGGGTCAGGGAGGCACATGAGTGAGTGCCTCTTCATTTATCTATTTTCGTTTGATTTATGTGTTCAGCATTCAGGAATGATCCTCGTGGGTGGTTTGCATCAAACCTATCAAACACTGCTTGTTCAAAACCATGAAAACCAAGAATAAACACTTTTATAAGTAACTCTGGCTTTTATTTTTTCAAATAACAAAAACGTTTGGTGTTGTTTCAATTTTCTGTACAAATTGAAGCATACCGTAAGTACGGTATTTGTTTGAATGGTTTTTTTTTTGTTTTCATTATAACTTTTGACTTTCCAACTGCTTCCACAAATCTAAAACAAACATGAAAAGATGCATTAAAATATGTGGCCTGATTGTGAACATCCATCCATCCATCCATCCATTTTCGTCCGCTTATCCGGGGTCGGGTCGCGGGGGTAGCAGCCTAAGTAGGGAGGCCCAGACTTCCCTCTCCCCAGCCACTTGAAGCAGCTCCTCTGGGGGAATCCCAAGGCGTTCCCAGGCCAGCCGAGAAACATAGTCCCTCCAGCGTGTCCTGGGTCTTCCTCTGGGTCTCCTCCCGGTGGGACATGCCCGGAACACCTCACCAGGGAGGCGTCCAGGAGGCATCCTAACCAGATGCCCGAGCCACCTCAACTGGCTCCTCTCGATGTGGAGAAGCAGCGGCTCTACTCCGAGTCCCTCCCGGATGACTGAGCTTCTCACCCTATCTCTAAGGGAGAGTCCAGACACCCTGCGGAGAAAACTCATTTCAGCCGCTTGTATCCGAGATCTCGTTCTTTCGGTCACAACCCAAAGCTCATGACCATAGATGAGGGTGGGAACGTAGATCGATCGGTAAATTGAGAGCTTTGCCTTTCGACTCAGCTCTCTCTTCACCACGACAGACCGGTACAGCGCCCGCTTCACTGCGGATGCTGCACCTATCCGCCTATCGATCTCACGCTCCAGTTTTCCCTCATTCGTGAACAAGACCCCGAGATACTTAAACTCCTCCACTTGGGGCAGGACCTCCTCCCCGACCCGGAGAGGGCATGCTACCCTTTTCCGGCTCAAGACCATGGCCTCGGATTTGGAGGAACTGATCCTCATCCCGGCCGCATCACACTCGGCTGCAAACCGCTCCAGCGAAAGCTGTAGATCACGATCTGATGAAGCCAATAGGACCACATCATCTGCAAAAAACAGAGAAGCGATTCTAAGGCCACCAAAACGGATCCTCTCAACACCTTGGCTGCGCCTAGAAATTCTGTCCATAAAAGTTATGAACAGAATCGGTGACAAAGGGCAACCTTGGCGGAGTCCAACTCTCACTGGAAACGAGCCTGACTTACTGCCGGCAATGCGGACCAAGCTCTGACACCGGTCGTACAGGGACCTAACAGCCCATATCAATGGGCCTGGTACCCCATACTCCCGGAGTACCCCCCACAGAACCCCCCGAGGGACGCGGTCGAATGCCTTTTCCAAGTCCACAAAGCACATGTAAACTGGTTGGGCAAACTCCCACGCGCCCTCCAGGACCCTGCTGAGGGTGTAGAGCTGGTCCAGTGTTCCACGACCAGCACGAAAACCACATTGCTCCTCCTGAATCCGAGGTTCGACTATCCGACGGACCCTCCTCTCCAGAACCCCTGAATAGACCTTAGCAGGGAGGCTTAAGGAACATATGCAATGCCAATGACACCTTTTGGTGGCAGTGTAGAGAAACAAGTAAGAAATCATAGCACTTTTAGTAGCTTCATAGCAAAGATGTTTCTGACACAATCCTCAGTTTTTAGACTCACTGGCAGGCAGGCGAGCAAGGCAGGAGTTAAAAATAAAATGTATTTATTTTAAACAAACAAAAGGCTTGTGTGGCAGCCAAACAGGATGGGTACAGATGCAGATGGAGAGGGATAAATCGGACAGAGAAGGACTGTGTCTGTGCATAACGGAACAATGACCGGATGTTTTAATAGTGAAGAGGAGAGGTTTAAAGACCATGTAAAGTGAATTTCAATATTTTCTTCAATAAACATTATAAATGTCATAATTGTAATCTTGTAAATGAGTAAAAAGTCTCAAATTGTAGCTCAATTAATTTTGGAGTTATAGATCAAACTGTGTATAAAGATACCCTGATGCATGCTCAATAATCCAGGTAGAAAAATCTAAAAAAGCTAAGTCTGGTCCTCTGGACATTCAAAAAACAAAAAAACAAAACAAAGCAAAAAATTGTAGAAACGTTTCGTCTTTCGTCCGAAAGACTTCCTCAGTCTGAGGTGCTGGGTTCAGCTCAGTCTTATAAATAGCACCCTCTCACAGTGTTACACAACCAGTTGGCTGATGACAGCCTGAAACCAGCTGCTCACATGATCAAGGAGGACCATCAGCCTAACAATGGATCGTTAGCACCCTGATGGTTGTTTGCTATTCACAGAGGGCTGAGTGATACCAGCAATCACAGCATTGTAGGAGGGGGACAGTTGAACTCGGAGGCCTCCACCCCTGTTTAATGATGGGCGGTTTGTGTATAAAGATATGTCTGTTTCAGGATTTTTTAGGCGTGTTTTAAATGTGACCGCGTTTCGTCACGCGGTCTTCTTAAGTATAGCCTCCACCCCCTGCAGCTCCAGCCGTATAAATTAGTTCTTCGCCTCGGTGGAGCCATTCACTCGCGAATCGCAGATAGCATCAGATAGCAATAGCTATAGCTCCTTTTTTGCTAAGAAAATGTGACAGGTCCATTGCATACTTAGTTATCAACGTGATTACTCTATATTTTAATCACCAACACAGACCCCGCATGCGATGTGACCGGGTCGGACCGGGTGCAGCGAGTCCGCTCATCTTCTAAAATAGCGCTTATTATTAAACACATAACAGCGGAGTTATGAATTATAGTTGTGTCCTCAACTTTAAAAACAAAACCAGAGTTGTTTGTGCACTAAAAACAGCGTAACTCTTGGAAAAAGGAGCTGCTGCCTGTAACAGCCAGAACTCAGATAAAAACAGAGCAGGTTTAACTGCGGTAAAGTTAGTTTCACGTTGGAAGTTGGATATTCGAGCTCCGTGGCTTCAGGGGTGCGTTGCTCTCGTCAGTCCGCTTCATGGAGTCTGATTTCGGGCAGCTGCTCACGGTCCCAAATGCCCCTTTTCCACTTGCTCGGCCCAGAGCGGCTCAGTCTGGTCCGGTCTGGTTCAGTTCGGCTTGGCTCACATGTATGTTTGTTTCCATTCACTACTGCAGCCCTTCTGTGGGCGGGGTGTAGAATCTCACTCGTCCTACCACGTGGTGGCGGTAGTGTTACCTCAAGCTATTTACTAGCCACCACTAAACGTTAGAAGAAGAACACCCTGCAAGACCTTGTCTCACCACCTGTTGGCGGTAATGTCCCTTGAGCTATTTAATGCTCTAATATTACTTTATAGACTTTTCAGCTTGTTTTAAACCCATGTGTTTTCCATTTTGTTTCTTTATAATAAAGATTATTCTCATATATGCACAAGGATCCTGTTAACATTGCTTAACACATCGATCGCACTGCCCTGTAATCAGTTAAACTATTTTTACAGTAAGGTACAGATTAGGAATTAATTAGGTTTCAATTGGCCCTGTAATATTAAATGTTTGTATTTCATTAAATTTAAACGGTAATATTTTGTCAGGGATAATTCAAAGTCAAATGCAAATGGATAATTTGGTTTAAACTGTCCGTTAAACATTAAAAGCATGTTTCTTTAAACGTAAAAACAAAGTATTAATAATTAAATGTTTGTTGATCAGGAAACTCGTTTAGGCATCCAAGAACAGCTTCATCGGGGTTGATGTTGACGTCTGTGCATCCTTGGAAAAGCTGCTGCACCACGACCCGACATCAGGAAGGATGGATGGATGGGTTGATGTTGACGTATTTGACGTCTGTGCATCCTTGGAAAAGCTGCTGCACTACCCATGACACGACATCAGGAAGGATGGATGGATGGATGGCTGTTCAAATCTAATAATCTTTTTTCTTATGATTCTTTAAAGGTCAAATGCAAATGGAAAATATTCTTAACTTCCAGTATGTTTTTAAACAAACACTATACTGTACACACTTAACATTGTAAAATATGTTTAGGAAATTATTGTTCAATGAGACCACTTAAGAAAAAAAAGTTTATTATGAAAACTAAGAAGTGAAAAAAGCACAAAAATAAATACTGCATACACCTAAATGATTTTTTTCTTGTTGTCTCATGTGCTTCCTCCAGAAGACAAAAGTTGATAAATTCTGGTGTTGACTTCTTCGTCTTAACTGTAAAAAAAGAAAAACATGGTTACCGGTAATTCAGTCTAGAAACAGTTTTATATGTAGATATATTTTATAAGATATATATACATATATCAAATATATCAGAAACCACAAAGCAGATATTTTTCAAACCAACACAGTGTAATCACTACATGTTTATGTACACACTGTAAGCTGTTGAAGTTATTTGAATTAAAATTCGATTTTTTTATAGACATAAGTGTGTCGACCTGGCTTGTTTTTTTTCTACTAGTATTTAACACATATCTTATATCTCAGAAACCACAAAGCAGATATTTTTCAAACCAACAAAGTGTAATCACTACATGTTTATGTGCATACTGTAAGCGTTTGGAGTTATTTGAATTAAAATTCGATTTTTAATAGACATAAGTGTGTCGACCTAGCTTTTTTTTCTACTAGTATTTAACACATATCTTATATCTCAGAAACCACATAGCAGATATTTTTCAAACTAACAAAATGTAATCACAACATGTTCATGTACATACTGTAAGCTGTTGGAGTTATTTGAATTAAAATTCGATTTTTTAATAATTTATTTTCGTAGCACATGTGATAGGTTTGGAAGTAATCAAAACAAATCAATTTAAATCCAGCAGATTTGACCACAACGTGACATTATTAAGGACTTGTTAACCTGAGGAACCCTCGTGGTATAAAGCCAGCTATGAAATATATTTTTTAAGCTTTTATTTAGCTACATTTAAAAGAAAGAACGCCGATCGACCCCACCCGCGCGTGCATGTGATGTGCACGTGTCGACCTACTTTGTTAAATCCAGCTGATTTGACCACAACGTGAAATTATTAAGGAACTGTTAAGCTCAAGCACCCTCTTGATATAACGTCAGCTATGAAATATATTTTTTAAAGCGTTTATTTAGCTACATTATAGAAATAAAGACGGCTCACGTGCGCGCGGGGGCGCGCGTGCACATGGCGAAACTACTTTTTTAAATCCTGCCGTTTTGACAACAACGTGAAATTATTAAGGAATAGTTCGGCTTAAGACACATGTTTGCTATAATTTTAAATACAAATAATTGTTTTTACCGTGTTAATCTTGTAAAGTCCTTCCGTCTTTGCTCCTTCGCGGCAGCCACTTCCTCAAACTCAGTTCAGCTTCCAACCCACGGTTCGGGGCCAGCCGGCCTCGGCCCTGCTCCGAGATGAGTCCGGAATCTTGGCGCGGCGCGACGCATCTGTGAGGTGGAAATGCTGTCCAACGCGCGTTTGGCACGCAAATATGACGTCACATCCGACCCGGGCCACCAAGTGGAAAAGGGGCATAAGCGAACCATGACGTCTCTGAGAAGGGGCAGACTCAGCGCAGCTTCCCGAAATCAGACTCCATGAAGCGGACTGACGAGAGCAACGCACCCCTGAAGCCACAGAGCTCGAATATCCAACTTCCAATGTGAAACTAACTTTACCGCAGTGCAGGTTTACTGGATCTCTGCTGCACCTGTCTGCCTCTCCACACACAGCTCAGGCTGTGATGTGGGGGGTCAGTATTAAGCTGACCTCTTTATCCTTAATTAATTACTTATTCAGATTGAAAAGTAATTTCACGGATTCTTTTCTTTTTCAGTTTACCCAATATTTCTGTGATCTTTATGATGGATAAATAAATAAAGCCATTAAGTGACAGAGACGTCAACTTAGTTTGGTATGTCAAAGACACTACCATTTATTTAAAATAAATCAATTAAATTAACACCATTACACTTGATTGACATGATTTCACTTTCTTGCAATTTAATACGTCAGCACAATTAAATTGTAACAACAGACATAAATACAGGATCAGTGTTTCCCCTACCATTATACAAGCGGGGTGCGCCACCCCGTCAACAGAACTGAGCACCCCGCCTACCAGACCAAACTTGACCCCCCCACCCCACCCAGCACTGGCATAGCACTAAGCTAGCAGCGCAAAATACAGGCTCTCTAGCTAAAAAGCTAAAGGGAGCACTCACGTTGCCTCTCCCCTCGTGCTGAATGCCCCCTGCCCCTACAAGCTGCACTCAGACGTGTCCGTCCCCCCGTCAACAAAAATCATGGATGAGATGAGCAAGTTAACTAGGGGAAACACTGAGGATGTCATTATACTTAGTCTGTGGCTCTTTAGCTTAAATATAGTGTTACGTGGGCACACTTTTTTCAGTCTTTTGTTTGTTTGTTATTTTTATTTTTGGCACCTTTTTGACAGTTCACTGGTGAAGGGTGCGGGGCTCAGCCACACAAGTGGTTTTAGCTGAGCTGGCAGCACACCTGGGGGTGATGAGAAGATTGATTGACTGCAGAGATGGATTGATGGAGTAGCGTGTGTTGGGAGCGGCTGTGAGGCTTTTGGGCTGTGGGAGCTGCTATGTGAAAACGTGTAAAGGAAGGATTTCAATTTGAGACGGTGCGGGTGGACTCTGGGGGAACAGAGTCCTCACCTCGGGCTGATCACCCAGAGGGGGGCGTCGGATGTTTTGGCCGGGAGGAAGAGGAAAAGTTTGTCCTGGATGAACGGCTGGACGCAGTAATGTACCGGGGAGTTTACACGCCTGCTGGCTGGGAGGAACAGGGTTTGTCCTGATGAACCGGCTGGACAGTGGGGAGTTTACACGCCTACAGAAATCAACCACCTACAGAAAAATCACAAGTGGTGCGTTTTTAAGAAAAGAGGAAAACTATAAAGAAAAGCAACAACAACAATTAATGAACAGATCATCTGACGGATGAAGCACCGTGCGGGCTCGCCCCTTTAAAGATGTCAGCTGGTGGAGAAACTCTGATCGGACATCTTAAGGTAAGCCCCAAACCTCACTCTGTGTTCTGTCAGGTGCCTGTTTAGTTTCTTTCTTTTCTTTTTTTTCTTATCACACACTTTTAGTTGCGACCACTACTCTCCATTAAGCAGTGATAAGATGAGAGCGAGCTGGGGAGGGAAGTGGTTTCGTAACAATAGTTACCAGCTAGAATGGAGATAGGAGAGATTTAAGAGGAAGAGGTTAAGAGAGGAAGTTATTTATCTTGAGTTTAACCAGATGACACTTTCCATCCGACTTCTGCTAAATCCAGGTACGTTTGTAAACAGCTGACTCATTACCTTGAAGACGATTAGTCTGATAAAGAGATGGCACCAGCCTTTCAGGCGTACAGAATCGTGCAGGTCCAGTTCGTCCGAACCGGTTCTCGTTTACGTTTCAACGTCTCCTGGGATCCGCGCCGATCATCAGAAAATGGTGTCAGCTCCTGGTTGACTTCAAGATAACTTATTCCAGAAAGGAATTTAATTCAAAGTTCTGAGCTTGTACGCTCGGTTCGAAGTGGACTGATAACAACATGTTATTAGTCCTTAACTGAATGACATGTCCTTAGCGTGTGACTGACATTCAATCAGCTCTTTGGGAAACCTCATGCGGAGGCTTACACCAGCAGACTTCACTCGTTCCAGCAAAAGCTTAGAACCTTAGTAGAAGATCTGAGAGGAGAGAGACTTGTCTCTTCCCGATTGGTCCAAGAAGGAACCAGTCGAGCAGTTCACTTGTTGTTATCACGATTCAAGGTGAAATTCAGAGCAGAGAGAAATTGTTTAGGAAAAGTGTCTCAGTGAGGAGACTTTCAGACGCTAGTAAGAGTTTTAGCTGAAACTCAACAAAAACAACTTCTGAGAAAGGCAGTTTGACATATTATCTGAACTTTGACACCTTTTCATTTGTAGAAATGACACAGCATATACATATGTGATCATAAGACATATTGTAAATTACAACACTGTTCATGAATAAACACAGGTGATGCTCTGATTATATTTTGTATTAGAACAAAATCAAAGATAGAAATAGTCTGTTTTGAGTGAATCTGTCCTTTGATTCAAGCTAATAAAATAAATTGTGTTAAGTGTCAGATTACTGAAAGGTCAGTAAAGGTCATCTCTGGAACAGTTCAAAAATGCACAGGTGTATCAGAGCGGACACGGTCATGCCCACTACAAAAGCCACTGGGACGTTGTGTTTAGAAAATAAATGTCTCAGTTTCTCTGAAACTCCCGCAACATACGGAACGACAACTGGTCTGGGTTCCTTCTTTTCACCTGATGGCTGGCTGAAGTCCTGTTTGGGTTTCTTCTCTGCTTTGAGGAAGGCCCAGTTAGGATATCCACATTGCTAGAGCCTGTCTTGTGTGGGATTTCTCCTTCTGTCTGGCTCCTGAGTTAGTGGGGACGCTGTCTGCTCTGTGACACAGAGTCCTGATGACTCCTAACTTGTGCTCCAAACGGTGATGGGAGTCAAACTGCAAATACTGGTCTGTGTGGGTGGGTTTGCGGTACACCTCAGTTTGCAAATATCCTCTATCAGAAACTGAGACCTCACAGTCCAAGAAAGCCAACCTGCCATTTTTTACATCTTCTCGTGTGAACTTGATATATTTATCCACAGAGTTGATGTGATCAGTGAAATGTTGGACTTCCTGAGATTTAATTTTAACCCAGGTGTCGTCAACATACCTGAACCAATGACTTGGTGGTCTCCCTGAAAAGGACGTCAAGGCTCTCTTTTCTACCTCCTCCATGTACAGGTTGGCAACAATAGGAGAAACTGGAGACCCCATAGCACACCCATGTTTCTGCCTATAATATTGCTCCCCATATGTGAAGTAGGTTGACTGCAGGCACAGTTTCAAGAGTTGACACAGTTGTCTCTGTGGAAAGCGTGGTCCTGCTGTTCAGAGTGGTGTCTGATTTTAACCTTAAACAGACCACCTCTACTGCCTCATCAACAGGAATGCACGTAAAGAGTGATGTGACATCAAAAGAGACCATTGTTTCATCAGTCTCCATGATGACATCCCTCACCTTATCCACAAAGTCCATGGTATTCTGTATGTGGTGTTCTGAGCTGCCAACTAAAGGGATGAGTACAGACGTCAGCTATTTGGAAACATTGTAAGTGACCGAGTTAATCATGCTAACAATTGGTCTTAAAGGTACACCTTGTTTGTGAATTTTAGGTAAACCATACAGACTAGGTGTGGCCTCCCCTAGTCTATGGTACAGAATACGGTCAATAGCCTTGTCCTGCTCTAAAATTTTCAGGCAATCTATCAACTTCTTCTTGTTACCATTTCCTGGATCTCTTTTCAGTGGTTCATAAGTGGTTAAGTCACTAAGGAGTGACAAAACTTTCTCATGATAGTCTTTCTGGTTCAAAATCACTGTGCACCTTCCTTTGTCTGCTGGGAAAATGATGATGTTTTTGTCCTTGCTAAGAGTGGTGAGTGCATCCCTCTCTTCTCTACTGATGTTGGAAGGTGGTGGTTTGGCATTACTGAGACAGGCTGAAACTTTGACTCTGAGTTGTTCTGCTTCAAATTCTTTAATTTTGTTGTTACGGATGGCTGACTCAGTGGCTGTGATCATCTCTACCAGAGGAATTCTACTTGGTGCAACTGCAAAGTTCAGTCCCCTCACCAAGTACTTCATAAATGACAACAATTTCAGAAGACTTGTAAGCTTCATAAAAACATTATGAGCAAAACTGGTCTAAATTTGTCAACAGTAGCACATCCAGGCTTTGAGAAAAATGCATGTTTAAACATGGAAACAGCCTTGACGATCTTGACCGGACAGACGGACGGACGGACGACAGACAGACAGACAGACAGACAGACAGACAGACGACAGATAGATAGATAGATAGATAGATAGATAGATAGATAGAATTTGAGGCATCCAACAGCTTGTTCTACTTATACAGAAAAAAAAATACATGTGAAATAATAAAAAAAGAAGCAGAATACAAAACCCACAAATATGCACATGCACAAGATGGTAGGGAGAGAACTACATTCATGATTGACCTCCTGACTACCAGGAAAAATAAATATTGTCCTTGGTCAATGTTTTATTATTCATGAGGAAGAGAAAGGTACCAAAGCCCACCCTTTCATATTTGGTATCACAGTTGTGGTCTTGAAATAAAATCCAGAGTGCTTAATGTCCGACACCAAGATAAGACCGAGACCAAATGCGGTCGAGTCAGAGACAAGACCAAGACCATCAAAATGTGGTCTTGAGACCAGTCTCAAGTACTACAACACTAAGTGGAAGATACTGTATTCCGGTTTACAAATGTCATCCAAGGAGGACAAATTTGAACCGCTAGTAGTCAGGAGGCTATATATATATATATACATATATATATGTATACATACCATACTTTTTGGCCTATAAGTCACAGTTTTTTGCCTAATTTGCATGCCTTACAACTTATATGAGTAGAGCCGCTGCTTCTCCACATCGAGAGGAGCCAGTTGAGGTGGCTCGGGCATCTGGTTAGGATGCCTCCTGGACGCCTCCCTGGTGAGGTGTTCCGGGCATGTCCCACCGGGAGGAGACCCAGAGGAAGACCCAGGACACGCTGGAGGGACTATGTTTCTCGGCTGGCCTGGGAACGCCTTGGGATTCCCCCGGAGGAGCTGCTCCAAGTGGCTGGGGAGAGGGAAGTCTGGGCCTCCCTACTTAGGCTGCTACCCCCGCGACCCGACCCCGGATAAGCGGAAGAAGATGGATGGATGGATGGACAACTTATATGGCGAAGCGACATATTTATGGATTTTTTCCCATATTTTTAGACCAAATTTTGGCTGAAATATGACCGTTTCCATTCATTCTGACGGAAAAAATGGAGCAGTACCACTATGCGGTCGAGTCAGAGACAAGACCAAGACCATCAAAATGTGGTCTTGAGACCAGTCTCAAGTACTACAACACTAAGTGGAAGATACTGTATTCCGGTTTACAAATGTCATCCAAGGAGGACAAATTTGAACCGCTAGTAGTCAGGAGGCTATATATATATATATATATATATATATATATATATGTATACATACCATACTTTTTGGCCTATAAGTCACAGTTTTTTGCCTAATTTGCATGCCTTACAACTTATATGGCGAAGCGACATATTTATGGATTTTTTCCCATATTTTTAGACCAAATTTTGGCTGAAATATGACCGTTTCCATTCATTCTGACGGAAAAAATGGAGCAGTACCACTTTCGGCCGCTAGGAGCGCAGTACCACATTCTGCCGCTAGGGTCCACCGAGCGTTACCAGCTCATGTGTCAGACAGTAGACTCATCTGGTCGGACTCACTCTGTCGCAGCACGGCCTCCTTATCCCTGAAGCTCTGATGCCGGTTACCCACTGCACAACTCGAAACACGCCTGCCGCCCCCTTTTGGCCGCTGGTCACAGTCCCACTGGCCACTGAAGACCGTCTGATGACGCCCACTAGGGGGCAGCAGAGGGAGGGGTCTCTAGCTTGTTTTCCGGGTTCAGTTGTTGTGTTAACTGCACTTCCGACGGTCTTTGATGAGATAAAACGTTTTTTTTATGTTTGGGGTGATCTACACTGGAGAGAACAGCAGCCTGTCAGCAGCAACTGTAAAAATGCCACGTTTATTACCGGAGTTTGGTTCCAATTCATGGAGGGTCGATCCGGTAAGTTTAAAAAGTCCAAAAAAAGTCCCGTTGTGGTTGTGTAATCAGATAGCGAGGCTCTCCCGACTGTTTGCCGGATGCGTCGAGCCGCCAGAGATCAACATTTGGGACGTCGGCGGCTCGACGGCTAGGTTGATTTGGACGCGCGCGTGCCCGCGAAGGGAACTTGGGCTGCCGCCGCGCCGCTTTGATCACTCGAATCGCGCCGCTTCCCTGGTCGCCGTGACTCCACGCGTCTCCTCATAGACTTTGAATGTAAACCGGCCGCTTCAGCCGCCCGAAATCGGGGCAGTGGGTACACTTCCAGAGAGTCCACCGAGCGTTCCCAGCTCATGTGTCTGACAGCAGCCTCCTCTGCTCTGACTCACTCTGTCGCAGCACGGCCTCCTGCTCTCTGGAGGTCTGAACTACTGTTACCTCAGGAGTTGGCAGAACTCTTCACCAGCGACACAGAGGATGAATAATTCAACGGGTTTGAATAAAAATTAATAAATAAATAGGTGTTACTGTCATTATTATGGGCGGGTGAGCGTGTAGTAATTTTAAAGCCGCTTTATTTTGTTGGCTTCATTTTGCCATGTTTTAACCGTCAAAGTGCATTTATTAAATGGTAAATGGTAAATGGAGCTTATTTATAAAGCGCTTTCCAGCCCCATGTGAGGAGCCCCAAGGCGCTTTACAATATGCGGCCGTGGCGTAGTGGTAATGGCAGTCGTCCCCCAATCGGAAGGTTGGAGGTTCGAATCCTGGTTCCCCACACCATGTGTCATTGTGTCCCTGGGCAAGACACTTAACCCCGAGTTGCTCCCGGTAGGACTGGAAAGCGCCTTGCAGGGCAGTCTGCCGCTACCGGTGTATGAATGTGTGTATGAATGGGTGGATGGTTGGTATTGTAAAGCGCTTTGGGGCCCCTCATAGGGGGCTGGAAAGCGCTATATAAATAAGCTCCATTTACCATTTACCAACCATCCACCCATTCATACACACATTCATACACCGGTAGCGGCAGACTGCCATGCAAGGCGCCATCCAGTCCTACCGGGAGCAACTCGGGGTTAAGTGTCTTGCCCAGGGACACAACGACACATGCATGGTGTGGGGAACCGGGATTCGAACCTCCAACCTTCCGATCGGGGGACGACTGCCATTACCACTACGCCACGGCCGCCCCTTTTTATTAAGGAAAAGTTCAGCTCAGGCACATCTTTGCTATAATTTTCAGCTAACAAATATAGTTTTTAAGCTGTTTATCTTGTTAAATTTTAAAGAAATGCACGGTTTCCTTTCGCTGCGTGCGCACGTTTGGAAGTGCCGACAAAGCGAAACAATTTAAATTCAACGGATTTGAACATTATGTTCATTTTTAAAGGAAAAGTTCAGCTCAGACACACTTTTGCTATAATGTCAGCAAACAAATGTTTTTTTTAGGTGTTTATCTTGTTAAATTTCAAAGAAATGCAGTGTTTCCACTTGATGCGGGTGAACGCTTGAGACAGCGAAAGTCTTTTTTAAATCCAGCTGATTTGAACATTACGTTCATTTTTAAAGGAAAAGTTCAGCTCAGACACACCTTTGCTATAATTTTCAGCAAACAAATAATTGTTTTTAAGTTTTAATCTTGTTAAAGTCCTTCCGTGCACGCACCTGTGGCCTTTTGGCAGCCAATCCATTTTTGGCAAAACACCGACCCACATTTCCAGGTTGTCAGTGACGCATAACATACGCGACGCGTCAGCGGTGACACATAATAGATGCGACGTATGCGGCGGTGCAACATGTTCATGGATTTTTCTACTTTATTGGACATAATTGGACTGATGCGACGTGTACGGCAGAGCGACGTGTAAGGCGGAAAATACGGTACACATTTAAGCACAGACATACATGTACTGTATATACATATGCATATGTACATTTAAACATACATACCCATACATAAGTGTCTGAGGTGCTACAGGTTTACAAGGCTCTATTTTTACTATACGGGGAGGAGTTGAACAGTCTGATGGCTTGAGGGACAAAGGACTTCCTGAATCTGTCTGTGGAGCAGGGCTGGGACAGCAGTCTACCACTGAAGGAGCTCCTCTGCTTCATGATGACTTCATGAATATTACATTCAAGCATTAGATTTAACTACCAGTATTTTGTTAATTTTTGCTCCATTGCTTTAAAACCTGCTCGACTGTTTAAAATTAACTACAAACATTACCTTATTTGAGAAACAACTAATTTACACAAGTCAAAGTCTCACAAATTATTTTTCTTAGAATGTAGACTAAACATGTCTGCTACTTATACTTTAGGATTTTTACAACATTTATTTTGGACAGTGACTGTTCATTTGAGATATATGGTTACCAGGAATAAAGCACTGGCTACAGGTTTTCTTTTGATCATTGTTCTTGTTACACTTCCTATACAGTTTATGTCAAATTGTTGGCATTTTGACAGTTTAGATTAATACAGAAGTGAGACTCAAATGACTAATGGGCTTTGTAGAACACAGTTGATGTATTTTCACGTTAGGCAGTGGCTGCATAAGCACTTTTCTGAATTTCTTCAGATTTTGAGTTGTGTGAACTCAGCTCCCAAGTATCACTGGGACTTTACATTTCTGAATTAAAAGTAGACTACCACTTGGGAGACTCAACCCAAAGCACTATATCTCCTTCTTCCATAACAGAGGAATAAAATCTTGAGCAACAAAAAATGCTTTAAAAATTCCCAGCCTCTCAAAGTAGAAGATCTTGGTTTAACGAAGTGTCAGTACCACCTTTGATGAGTTGAGTTGACATTAATGTGGAATACAATAATAGTTTTGCATGCAGACACCACTCGAGCTCAGTAGTGTTGGAGGAAGCCGGGGTGCTGGCGAAGTGGATTTCCAAAATCACAGAGCCTTTGATGTTCACATGAGACGGGAATGGCCTCTGAAGGATGGCGACCAGAGTCTTGAGTAGATTACTGAATCGGCTCAGAGATTATCTGGACGTGCATGTGGAAAGGATGTGTAAGGAAGAGCGACAACAGTGAAATATACATATGAACGCAAGTACACATATGCAGTTGTGTGCACATATTTTCGATAATGAAAGCCAGGGTTATCTGTCTCCAAACATCCTAAAAGAGCTCCAGGATGTTAAAACCATGCAGTCAAGAGTGGCCTATAAACAGACTGTACCACATTTAATGACTTGGGGCAAAGAGTAGGAAAGGAACACATGCCTGTCTGCCAGAGTTCTGCTCATTCCTGCTCTGCAAGTTCTGTACTAGAAGACTAGAAGTAAGAAGACCTAAACAGATGGGGGCAATAAATAAGATAGTACAAGTTATTCTCTCTGTCCCTCTAAAACAATTTGAATAGATGGATGAAGCCTAATAAAGTGTCGGTCATATACGGAGACAGAATCCTTTCATTCCAGTCAAAAGGCTCTGGGGGCTTTCACGATTATCTCAGATTTCTTTTGGATCCATAAATAGAAACAAAAATCCAATCCTGTCAGCCTGAGATGGTTCCCATTTATTACCGCAGTGACCAAAATTTTTCTCTGTGGGGCAAATAGCTGCATGTGGCACAGCTTGATGAGAAAAGCAGCACATGGCAGTGAGGTTTGAGAGTGTGCAGGACGGCCAAGTCTTAAATATTGACAGTTGTGTGGCCTGTCTGGTATATTTTCACTTTGGATCCATGAAAAACTACAATACGGTGGCTAACACATACATACATACACACACACACACACA